>JAXOUE010000087.1:0-95309 GCA_036250105.1 Parasarocladium wereldwijsianum | reverse complement strand
ACAGCGCCAGAGCCATCAACAGCACCATCAACAGTACCAGAGCCATCGACAGCGCCATCAACAGCACCATCAACAGCGCCAGAGCCATCAACAGTGCCAGAGCCATCAACAGCACCATCAACAGTACCAGAGCCATCAACAGCACCATCAACAGTACCAGAGCCATCGACAGCGCCGTCTACGGGGCCTGTCCCAGAGTCACCAGAGCCAGAGCCGCCCAAAGTATTCTCAAGGAGACCGCCGTCAGTGACAGAGCCCGTACCCGCGTCGACGGCACCCCCAAGGTCAATGCCACTACCACCGTTGACACCCCCTTCAGCTCCAACGTTGACACTACCGTCGTCATTAATGCCAGCGTCAATGCTACCGTCGGCACTGAGCCCGGTACCTGTATCGATGGAACCGCAGAGTTCGACGTTGATGATACCGCTGCCGTCGTCTGCGCACGGATCGGTGTTATCCGTGTTAGAGGTAGTGTCGTCAACGCCGCCACCGGATGTGAGATCTGTGCTGCCAATGGTGTCCGGTGTCAGGGCATCGGTGGAATCAACAGGCGCAGTGCCATCAACAGGCGCAGTGCCGTCAACAGGCGCAGTGCCGTCGATGGGAGCAGTGCCGTCGATGGGAGCAGTGCCGTCGATGGGAGCAGTGCCGTCGACGGGAGCAGTGCCGTCGATGGGAGCAGTGCCGTCGATGGGAGCAGTGCCGTCGATGGGAGCGGTACCAAGGTCAACTGCACCGTCCCCGTTGCTGTCGATCGGGCTGCCGATGGTTTCACCCAGAGTGCCGTCTACAGGTTGGTTAATACCGTCGGTAATACCATCGACGGCACCAGTGTCGATAAGACTGGTGTTACCCAGGGTGCCAGGAACAACTGCGTTAGTGTCGGGATCAAGAGTAGCATCAACCAGGTTCCCGTTGGTATCCACGATTTGTCCGTCAGTTGTCGTCGATCCAACGATATTTCCAGCCTCATCAATGAGGTTACCACTGCCAGCTGGGTCCAGGGTTGATCCAATTACGCCAGAGCCGTCAGAACCGCTGGGGCTGGTGGGATCGATGGTACCGCCCACACTGGTGTCGGTGCCAATGCCAGGACCAGCGACAATAGTGTTAGTGGTGCCATCAAGCGAGCCATCCACGAGGTTGCCGCTCGGGTCGAGTACTTGACCATCTGGTGAAATC
This sequence comes from Parasarocladium wereldwijsianum, assembly GCA_036250105.1. Taxonomy (NCBI): domain Eukaryota; kingdom Fungi; phylum Ascomycota; class Sordariomycetes; order Hypocreales; family Sarocladiaceae; genus Parasarocladium; species Parasarocladium wereldwijsianum. Next base: position 94,124 of record JAXOUE010000087.1, on the reverse strand, counting down.
GAGCCAACAACATTTCCGCCGGCGTCGACAAGATTCCCGTTCCCCGAGGGATCAGGGGATGACCCGATGATCCCGGAGCCGTCACCGCTGATAGGGGTTGTGCCGTCGATGTTGGTGCTAGGTACAACAGTATTGGTGTTGCCATCAAGGGAGCCGTCAACAAGGTTGCCGTTCGGGTCAAGAACTTGGCCATCGGGTGAGATCGAGCCGACAACATTTCCAACGGCGTCGACAAGATTCCCGTTCCCAGAGGGATCAGGGGATGACCCGATGATGCCAGAGCCGGAGCCGCTGAGAGGAGCTGTACCGTCAGTGGTCCCTGGCACAACAGTGTTGGTGTCTGGGTCGAGAGAAGCATCGACGACGTCACCATTGCCGTCCAAGACTTGCCCATCAGGGGTGATTGAACCCACAACATTTCCGGCTTGGTCCACGAGAGAGGTGCCGTCTCCAGAGCCACTGGGTGATGATCCAATGACATCTCCGGTGCTGGTGCTGCCAGATGTGTCGCCGACGGCACCACCATCGGATCCTGGTACGACTGTGTTGGTAGCAGGATCAAGCACTGCGTCTACGGGGTTGCCGCTGGTGTCCAAAACCTCGCCGTTAGGACCAAGAGTGCCCACGGTATCTCCATTCTCATTGACAAGATCCGTTCCGGAAGTGCCACCTGGAGAGGAACCGACGACATCCTCACCAGAGCCTGTGCCCAAAGAAGTGTCACCAGTACCGTCACCGTTAACATTGTCATTTGGCACAACCGTGTTGGTTTGAGGATCAATGGAGGCATCGACAGGATTGCCGTCGACATCTGTAACTTCTCCGTTAGGGCCGAGAGAGCCGACGACGTTTCCAGCTTCGTCGACCAGGTCATTCCCAGAGTTGCCTCCAGGAGAAGAGCCAATGACACTGCTGCCGTCGCTGGTGTCAGGATTGAAGGTGCCGGTACCACTGCCGCTTCCAGCAGACTCGTCACCAGCACCAGTATTGTCACCACTCGACGAGGGAATGACAGTGTTGGTGTTCGGATCAAGAGTGGCATCGATGGGGTTCCCATTTGTATCGAGCACCTCACCATTGGGACCGAGAGAGCCCACGACATCACCGTCGGGATTGATGAGGTTGGTGCCGTCAGCACCGGGTGAAGAGCCAATAACATCAGAGCTGCCATCAGAAGTGTTAGAGCCTCCACTGTCAGCACCAGGGGATGGAGCAACTGTGTTGGTGTTGGGATCAAGAGTGGCGTCGACGGGGTTTCCATCTTGGTCAAGAACTTCGCCGTTGGGACCCAGGGAGCCCACGACGTCGCCATTTTCGTCGACCAGTTCGTCTCCATTCGGAGCTAGTGAAGATCCAATCACAGCGTCATCGCCATTGCTCCCAGCATCAGTCGGAACGACAGCGTTGGTGTTGGGATCCAGGACCGCATCAATGGGGTTACCGTCCTGGTCGCGGATTGTTCCGTCGTCGTCAATGGACCCGACAACGTTTCCTTGTTCGTCAACCAAGTCGTTTCCAGAGGGACCAGGTGACGAGCCAATAACGTCATTGAGACTATCGTTGGAATCATCGACAGCGCCACCACCGCTTGGGTTGCGAATGACGGTGTTGGTGTCGGGGTTAAGAACAGCATCCTCGACAGGGTTGTTGTTCACGTCGAGAATCTCGCCGTTGGGCCCAATCGACCCTACGACGTTTCCGTTCTCGTCCACAAGGTTGCCATTGCCAGAGGGATCCGGCGAGGATCCAACGACTTGACTCTGGGGCCCGGCAACAATAGTGTTGGTGTCTGGATCTAGGACTGCATCGGTGGGGTTGCCGTCGCGATCAATGACCTCGCCATTCGGGCCAAGGAACCCGACCACGTTACCCTCGTCATCGAGCAGCTGATCCTTGCCAGAAGGGTCAGGTGTAGCGCCGATAACCTCTCTGCTATTATCAAGATCATCTTTGGCTCCAGAAACGATCGTGTTGTTCTCAGGGTCCAAAACCACTCCGTCCACAACGTCGCCTTGGGTGTCGAGTGCCTCGCCGCTTGGCGTGACTGAGCCCACCACATTTTCGTTCTCATCGATAAGATTGTGGTTTCTGGCCGGTTCGGGCGAAGAACCGAGGGTACTTCCGTCGCCAGAGGAAGACTGCGGGTCCAGGATAACAATGCCGATCCGGGGATTGACAAAGGCTCCAGGGACCGGATCGCCATTCACGTCGACGACATCGCCCCCAGCAGTAGTTGAACCAACAGTGTTGCCATCCTTGACAAGATTGCTGCTCTCAGGGTCGGGTGTCGAACCGAATACATCGTCAGCGGCCGTTATAACGCCAGAATCTGCGACACTGCCACCGCCAGACGCGCCGCTCGGAGCTCCTGTAGGCTGTTGAACGACAGTGTTGGTATCGGGGTCGAGCTTCGCTCCGGGAAGAACGCTGCCATCTTTGTCCAAGATATCTCCATTGGAGCCGACTGATCCAACAACATTGCCATCTTGGTCTACGAGGCTGGTGCTGTCGGAGGGATCTGGGGAGGAACCAACAACATCGTTGTTGGCGGTGCTGTCGGCGGATGTGTTGTCGCTGCTGCTATTGTCGGATCCTGAGCTCGTGCTATCGCCAGGTCTCTGGACGACGAGGTTGGAGGTACGGTCAAGACTAGCGTTATCAACTGGATCACCGTTCTGGTCCAAGATTTGACCTTCAGGCGTGATTGTTCCGATAACCTCCCCATTCTTGACTAGAGGAGTGTCGTCAGATTCGTCAGGGGAAGATCCGAACACGTTCTCTTCACCTGCGCCGTCGTCAGGCTTGACCGTTGTGTCGTTGACAGACTTTGTGGTTCCGTCTTCTTGTGGCTGCTGGACAACAAGATTGGTGTCTGGATCAAGGCTGGCATTCTCAACCTTGTCGCCGTTCTTGTCCAAGATTTCCTCATTGGGGCCGAGGGAGCCGACAACGTTGCCATCCTTGATGAGGGTAGCGCTTCCGGATGATTCAGGAGAAGAGCCGGTGACCTCGTGAACGACAGTGTTGCTGTCCGGGTCGATAGTTGCGTTCTCGATAATACTTCCATCCGTGTGAAAGACCTCTTTATTGGGTCCAACAAAGCCGACAATTTGGTTGTCCTTGATAAGAGGCTTGTTGTCAAGAGGCTGGGGTGAGGCACCAACCACGACATGGACGACAGTGTTGGTGTTGGGATCAAGAATGGCGGTGTCCACCTGTTTGCCATTCTTGTCCAGGACCTCATTGTTTGGGCCAACCGACCCAACCTCTTTCCCGGCCTTCGTCAACTTCTTGTCGTTGGAGGAGTTGGGAGACGAGCCAAAGATGTCTGCATTGCCAGATGAGGCGGTCGAATCTCGAACAACGGTGCTGGTTCTGGGGTCGAAAATAACGCCCAAGACAAGGACATTATCCTTGTTGAACACTTGGCGGTTTTCTCCGATCTTGCCAACGGTCTTACCGTTCTTGACAAGCTCGACGTCCTTAACGGAGACGAGAGAGGAGCCAATAAGACCGTCTCGGTCATTCTCAGAAGTCTTTGAGTTGCTAGCATCATTGCTGACAACTTTGCTGGTCTTGGAGTCGAGATAGACGCCGTTGACCGTGTTCTTCTCGTTATCACGAATCTCTCCAGAGGGAGTTACTGTGCCGACAATCTTGCCATCAGCGTTCAAGAGGTTCCAGGACTTGGAAGAGTCAACGAAACACCCGACGACTTTGCGGCTTTGTTTGCTGGGTTTGCCGCCCTTGCTGAGAACGACCTTGCTGGTCTTGATGTCAAGGGATGCATCTTTCACAGCCTTGCTCCTGCGATCAAGAATCTCGCCAGTGGGGGTGATGTAACCACAGGCTTTCTTGTCCGCCGTTAAAAGCTCAATCTTTTTCTCAACGCTAGGTGAAGAGCCGATGAGGACTCGCGCGGCACCGTTCTCCTTGTTGTTGTCTGAATTGTCAGGCTCAACTTGGGTTCGAAAGCCCTGGTACTCGCTGCCACTGCGACCAGACTCTTGAGTGGGAATGACCACAGCAGTCACGCCGTCCCTGCTGTCAGGCTGTCCATCTTGGTTCTCGTCTCCGATGATGGTTACCCTTGATGAAGCAGCATTCTTGTCGTTTTCGTAAGGGTTCTTGCCCTTCACAAGCCCTTTGCCGCTCTCCGAACCCTCGGGAAAGCCGAGCGGCTTTCCTGCGTAAGATCCGGGGCGCTCAATGACGATGCCGAACTTCTCAGACTGGATGATGGAACCCTGAGTGTTGTCGAACATGATCTCGCCCTGCTCATTGGCAATGCGGAACAGACATTTGCCAGAGGTAAGAGCACAAACCACACGCACGGGCGTGTAAGTGCTCGGGAGAACGTTGATAATGATGCTGTCCTTGTCGGAACAGCTTTCAGATCCCCGGGTGGCGCTGCTCGAGTCGTTTTCTTCGCCAGCGCTTGAGATGTCATTGGTTCTGGAAGATCCAGCAGAGGATGATGACGCTTTCTTCGAACCTTTCTCGGAGTTTTCAGAGCCCGTTCCCCCCAGCTGAAGCACGGGATCAAGGATCTGCGAAGACCCAGAACCACAAAACTGAGCTGCAGCTGGCGATAGCAGATTTAGGGCGTTCGTGCCAACCCAGAGCACAACGTCACCGTCGACACCGGGCGATTCAAAGCGGTAGTTGCCGCCTTCGCAGACGTAGATCCATGCTCGTGCATTGTAGACCTGAGACTGCTTGGCAGTAACAGAGTTCTCGAAGGGAGCGAGACCTGTTGCGATTTGGGTAGGTCGGGCATAGTCGAGCGCATCAATGTGAAGCAGATCTTCGATACCATCGCGGATGTTGTAGATACCGTATGCGAAACCCGAGTCGGCTTCAGTGGGCTGCGGTACTCTGCAGGTGTTCGATTTAGAATTTGAGGCCGGTCCAGAGCCGGTATTTGTGAGGCCGTTCTCTGGGCCGGTTGCTGAGACACACCCGGGAAGCGGGCGTCCGGTACTTGCGTCGACGGCACAGCCTGTATCTGAGCCGATGGCGGCTGTGGGCTGTGTTTCTCCCGCATTGAGTGCTTGGGTCGCCGAGCATGCATTGCGGCACACGTCCAAGTCCACATAGACTGTGCTTGTGACCTCGACGGTGATGGTGCTGGCGTGATTGTGGTCCTCGCTAGCCAAAACTGACCCTACCAGGAGGGAGCCGAGGGCTGCCGCCCTGGTGAATGTGCGAGAGGTGTATGAAGCCATTGCTATTATGTGTCGATCGATGGCCGGTCTGTAAAGTGACAGACCTCTGTGTTCGTGATCGCGGTGTGACTTGTTGATACTACGCATCACATGGATAGTCTAGTCCCTGAACCTATATATCTTTGGTAGCCAGCGTCCACTCCGCGTATCTCAGCTCCCGCAACGAGTGGACAGCCCGCGAACAGACGCTTCGCTCCTTCGAAAGCAGTTCCATACTCCATGGCAGCCATGGCACCATCAGGGCCAAGGACTAGGTAGCCGGTCTGGGAACAATAGCCGTCACGTGAATGAAAGCATTCATGAAGGTCTGGTCGCTTTCCATGGTTCTTGGAAGAATCTGAGACACATTGTGAGAGTTGCCATCTGCCGCATGGCGTATAATTGCCGGGCCGGAAGGCGATAGCGCCCGATCGTGTGGCTTGAGTACTACCCGTACTGAGGTTAGACCCGGGGATCAATTGCACTATTTCTGGAGACGCATTGACTGGAATGCTTCAAAGCATTCGACGATCAGGGTCCACAGGCAAAATGACAGACGGGATCCAGGGGCCGTCGACAATCGAGCAGCAGGTCAAAAGTCTCTCACCATCACGTCTTGCGATGTTATGGGGACATAGTGAGAACACTAGGGTCTATATCGTCTGTTAGCATATTCTTGTTTGCTTTGCGATCTCTCAAGATCAAAAACCATTATGCCCCATCATCACGGTATGCATCTTTGCCAATATTCAAGGACTTATCGCATTTTCCCATTGCTCCGTTATCGGCCTTGCAATGCCGGTGCTTGGACCTGATCGAGGACTTGGCCGACTGTTGGGGGCGAGATTGTCGCCATGTTCTGACAGCTGGAATGCGCGCCATTCCACGGATGCACGGAAACCGGGTTTGTGGAACAGAAAAGTCGATGAAGAGTCGGGGTGTAATTGATGGCAAATTTGCATTATACACGATGGACGAATGCAATCGCGCATTTCTCGGTGTGTGGCTTATACCCATTGCCGTTCGCGATGAAGGGCGATGGCATTCGGAGATCTGCACCACTTCCGTCCGTCGATACACGTGTGGCGGCAGGCAGCAGCAATGCCCAGGCAGACAAAGAATTCACAAGACCTTGCAGACGAATCCAGCGGAAGACACTGTATCTGAAGCGTGCGGAACTTGCTTTCGTTTCGATCTTCGAGAAGGACGGAGGGATCGCGACGATTGTCGGATCCGTTTGCGGCATTCTGAGCAGAGTGGTGAGTCAACGCGAGTGACACGCGTAATCACGTGATGTGTGACCAAAAACACAATTTCGGCAACCGACGGTTCAATACGACAACCAGAGTATCACGACCATTGACAGACATGCATGTTGGCCACCGATATTTCTATAGCCTAAGAAGCTTGGGTTCTCTCATGAAGCCAGCATACTCAACACACTGATGCCGACACGTACCATTCGGAAGCGGTTTAACAAATCACGACTCTGAGGTTGATGGTCGACTGCACATCATTGGGCGGCAGTCAACAGCCTGAATCCCGAGGGCGAGACAAAGTATTTGCTGTAGCGGCTGCTGATGCCTATGACCATCGAAAAAATTACGTCAACTTGTCAAGACGGCGGGCGCATGCAAAAGCACAGGCGAACCATCATAATAGGTACAGGGTAGGCTGTAGCCTTACGCCTCGGTCGAAGAGTTGTGAAATCAAACGCATCACAGTACATCACAAAACTCTGTCGTCTCTCATTGCATCGCCACCGATGTCGATGGGTTCTCAGTTCATAGATCGTCGTCGAAAATTTCCCGCCTTGTTCGCGGTCACACAATGATGCTGAACGGCCCTCGTGTTCCCAGGCTCGTTGCCAATGCACGTGTGAAGATCCCCGACATCGCATACCCAACAAGGTTTGCGCGAATTGTCGTGCATTCAAAATTATCCTCCGGGGACCACGATTGGCTCGAGACCCCGCGGTTGTGAGGGGTAATATCGTAATGGCAAAGTCTGGGCGTGGGCAGACTCTGGAGACCACTTATATATTGTGACAAACGCTGCCAATGCCACGTTCACTTTTCCCTTTCACCATCTCCTTGACAATCAATCGACAATTTACTCCGTAAAGGTCAAAATTATTTCATTACGAACAACCCAAACCAAGCTGCACGTTTGTATCTGCCAGATTGCCCGGAAACTGTTCAGGACTAACACTTAGCATGACAGCCTATCACCAACCCATCGGTACTAGCAACCCGATGCTCCTTCGAGAGCAACAGTCCGCAGCCGTCATGGCCCGCTTCAATGGTAAAGTATCCAAAGATGATCATCAATCAGGTAATAAGTGTCGTCGCATGAGCCGGTGCCCGCTCGTCGTCCGTCTCCTGATGGGTCGATGAGCGTGGCTGAGATTATACGGCCCTGAACTTGATCTGGATAATACCAGCGAAAGGATCATGCCTCCTGTCCCCCTCGCAATAGCGCGGCCATCTAACTCACAGCAGTGACACCATGAGTCCCCCGGCTGCCGTCTCCCCTCCCACTCGCTCTGCTGAGCCTTTTGTCTCCAAGACTGCTCCCAAGGGCGAGGTCGCCCAAGGTGGCTTTCAGAGCAGAGCCCTCGACGACATTTACGAGGGTAACTGGGAGTCATTCAAGTTTGACCGGATTCGCGAGAGTCAAGTCTCGCGTGCCATGACGAGTCGCTACTTTAAGGTACCCCACTCATCAGCTCAGCACACAGACGTGAGGTGTCTCTGCTAACCAAAGCAGGATCTCGATGAGTATGCCGAGTCCGACATTGTCATCATCGGCGCCGGCTCCTGCGGCCTTTCCGCCGCCTACGTCCTCGGCCGACAGCGCCCCGACCTCAAGATTGCCATCATCGAGGCCTCCGTCTCCCCCGGTGGAGGCGCCTGGCTCGGTGGCCAGCTCTTCTCGGCCATGGTGATGCGCAAGCCCGCCGACGCCTTCTTGCGCGAGGTTGGCGTGCCGTACGAGGACGAAGGCAACTATGTCGTCGTTCGCCACGCGGCCCTGTTCACCTCGACGGTCATGTCAAAGGTGCTGCAGATGCCCAACATCAAGCTCTTCAATGCTACCTGCGTTGAGGATCTCATCACCCGGAACTCGACCGAAGGCATTCGCGTCGCTGGCGTGGTCACCAACTGGACCCTCGTTGCCCTCAACCATGACACTCAAGTACGCAGTCCCTTAATCTCCCCCATAGAAACATACGGAATCCTTAATATGGCCATGCTAACACCACAAAGTCGTGCATGGACCCCAACACCATCAACACCCCCCTCATCATCTCCACGACCGGCCACGACGGACCCATGGGTGCTTTCACAGTCAAGCGCCTCGTCTCCATGGGTCGCATCGAGAAGCTCGGCGGCATGCGCGGTCTCGACATGAACACAGCCGAGGACGCCATCGTCAAGAACACGCGCGAGGTCGTCAAGGGGCTGATTGTCGGCGGCATGGAGCTGAGCGAGATTGACGGTGCGAACCGAATGGGACCTACCTTCGGAGCGATGGCACTTTCCGGCGTCAAGGCTGCAGAGGAGGCCCTCAAGGTGATTGACGAGCGCAAGAAGGAGAACATGGAGTGAAAGGTTGAGTGAGCGCAAATTGTTTTGTACTGTGTTTGCACAGCACGTAAACATGGTGCTGCGTATACGCGCTCGTCACTTCAATGCATTTTCTCGATCATTGAGGAAAGCAAGGCCATCAAAAACAATCTGTCTGTCTCAGACTCTTACGCTCCTTTCTACCTAGCTGCAAACACCAAATTGATACTTTGTACGAATGAATACTCTTCTCACTGTGATGGCTGCAGTCTTATTCAGCCCATCCTGACTGACGCAGTCTTGTCATGCTAGTCACCAATGATTTCGCATAGAGTGATTTTCTGTTGAATTCTGTAATGATGAGTTTTATTGACAGTGCATATTTGACTAGCAACCTCAGAACGCCCCTATTTGCCGCTGTAGTCGACCATAAAGTCCTTGGTACATGTAATCCCCGTCGTCGGGCCCGGCCTCTGTAGTATAATCTCCTCGCTGCTGTTGTCCGAGCCTCCGCTCCCATAGACGTCCGTATCATGGTCTGACCTCGTGCCCGACGACGGCACTGCTTGTGCCTTGATCATTGTTTCGGTCTTGGTGTGCATTTCGAACTCGTCTTCAGGGGCGCGGCTGCGCACGCCTGTGCCGTTCCGTCTGCCGCTGCGGTTCCCGTAGGCGTTGCTGCCACTCTGGTAAGCACTCTTGCCGCTCCGGCCGTAGGGTTGATCGGATGGATAGTAGCCTGCCGAGCTGTTGATCTTCAGCATGCGGCCGACCAGGGGCTTGAGGAAGGAGGCGCAGGCAGCGATGATACCAAGGTTGAGCTGCATGCTGTGGGCGCGACGGTCTTGTCAGCATGGGATCGCGTCCACAGACGGGCTGTTCTAGTGTAGAAGACTTACTTTTGCCAGAAATGTACCCAGTAGTCGAAGATGGCATCAGGGCTGCCACCGGTCGTGAGCATGAATACGGCTTTGAGGATGCCCATCAAAACGGCGCTGTTGAGTTGGTAAGCCTCCACTATCACGCTGCCACCGCGCGAGTCTCCTGTATCGCGGACTCGGAAATTACTCACAGGTATCCCAGGTTGAGAATGCCAATGACGTAAAGTTTGACGCGAAACTTCATCTTCAGGTTCCAGATAATGGGAATCGGTAAGGCTCCTAGGCATACGTCCGTGAAGATGTTGCAGGCTTTGTATGGCAACGTCAGCATTTGGACACAAAGACTTTTACACAGCGCATGAAAGGCTTACCAATATTCCAGTACGTAAGGTTCAAAAATATGTTGAAGTCGGCGCATCTCGGGTCAAAGGGGTTCTGCCACTGAAACTCCCACCATCCCGAAAAGGGCGTGCAGTAGACGAACAGCCAGGCGATAGCTTGAATCGAGTAGGCCACTACGAAGGCTACACACGGATCTAGTCAGTCCTGGCCACGGAGACTGATTTTGGGTAAGGGGACGTAGCAGATTGGAGAGCATCATACCCATGACCCCGTAGAGCGACCACTTGTACCATTTCAAGTCTCTCTTCAGTCGCAACAGCGAGATGGCCATCGAGATTCTCAGGAGGCCCAGGGCAAGCCCATCTGAGAAGACTGTCTTCCAAAAAGTAATCTCCTCAAACCTCTTTCTGTCGTCGAGTGGAATAAAGACGGCATGCGTGCCCAGACCGTACTGGATCTGGACGACCAGACAAATCCAAGCACCGAGTCCAAGTAGCTGGCGTAACGAGCACCGTTAGACGAGAGGATTTTCCCAAGCGGCGATGGGTTTAAGCAAGCCAGTGTGGTGGACTTACGGCGGCGGCAATAATGAGCCCATCGTCGACCCCGAACGCTCTGACCATGAAGATGCGGGCGTAGATTCGAGCTGCGACGGAGGCCAGGGCGATAAAGTGGAAAACTGCGATGACTCCCACGATGCGACCGGCATTGCTTTCGTCGGCATACCCCGGAGAATAATCGGCGGGGTCGGAAGACGGCGGAGATGGCGGCGGATCAGCCATGCTGCCTGCTTTCCCTTTCAGTGGGTTGGATTTCTTCAACAAAGTTGAGTTGTGAAAGAAAAGATCGGCCACGGTGGGACCTTTAATATGGTCTTCATGGGATCCTAGGATACGGAGGATTGGTAACGAAGAACTGAACAAGGGGCAATGACGAGGGCATTGCATGCATTTAGACGAGCTGTTCATCTGCGCTGTCTAGGAATTAATTACCTAGGCCGAGACGAGGGATCATTGCCACGAGGGCAAAGCGCAAGTCACTTTCAGGAGTGCGTACACATGTGAAAGGGTCATACGAGCAGCTACGAGTGGCCCAAGGATGGAGGGTTGATACAGATCCCTGGTCGAACGCAGTCTTGGCTGCGATGTAGCTGGCCACGGACCTACTTGTCCGGTGTGTAAGCCAAGTAGGATGGATACCAACGACGGGGAAGCGAAAGGGATCCCACAAAATCTGCATCCATGTGGAGGACCCCTGGAAGCAGGGCCCAATCTTCGTCGTCTCCGGTGACCAGGTAAGCCGATAGCGTATACGAAGTTCCTTGCCTCCTGGCGTTCTATACTGCATGTAAGTGCGTGGGTTTGACACCGGGAATTCGTTATCCCAGCAGCCATCCTTGAACTGCTCGCCATCTGCTATGTGCCCATTCCGGCGGCCGGCACACCCTTGGCACAGGCGATGCAGGGGCTGTGATTTAATTACCGTCGGTCGACAATCCAGGGTCGCTGTTTTTTTCATGCAGCTCACCTGTGCTAATCGTGGATCGTTCATAATTCCGGACTCAGTCCGCAAGGATCAAGAACGAGAAATCAATAGTCTATACTTGGTAGGATTCGTAGTTCCGGCCGAGCCGTGGTGCTTGCCTCAACAAGAGCTTCAAGTGGCAATCTTGGAATCTTTCGATCTCCATATTTCACTCCATGCGCGTCTCTAATCCTTGCGGCATGTACTTGTAATGATCAGGGAAGCATCCAGGCGCCCACGTTTTCCTTTTCACGTGTCTTTCGCTTCAGCTATTAAATGTAAAGACCACCTGCATATCTCGCCCGAAACACGCGTTTCTCCTCCTGCATTGCTCCTTGAGATTGTTGTCAAGCCTGCTCAAGTCTGGACGATCAGAACCCCTTACTTGATAGCTCCCACACATCAACAAGCGCCTTAGTAACAGAATGCGTACCACGCTCCTTGCGGCTACGGCCCTGGTCTCGGGCATCGTGGCAAAAGGGAACTGCTGCACAAGGACCATCGAGAAGGATGTTGCCATCATTGGCGGCGGTGCTGCTGGCTCCCACGCTGCAGTCTGGCTGCGCGATCATGGTCGCAGTAACATTGTCATCGAGAAGGATGGACTGCTCGTGAGTTTCCTTTACATAGCAAACTTGCTTGTGCAATCCACTGACCATACTCCTGGTACGTAGGGTGGCCACACGAAGGCTTATAGGGACCCTGTCTCTGGCCACGACATCAACATCGGTGTCCAAGGCTGGATGCAATACAAGGATGCCTACAACTTCCCCCATCGCATGGGTATCAAGACGACGGGATCAATGTCTTTCACGCCCAACCAGGCTTACTTCATCGACTTCGCATCGGGCAACCCCGTCAAGGGTTATGAGGCCCCCGCCTATGATGCTCAGACCGCTGCCCTCGAGAAATACCTCGAGGTCCTGCGCAAGTACGAGGACTACATCCTTCCTGGCTTCGAGAACTTTCCCAAGCCCAAGGACATTCCTGAGGATTTGACCATGCCATTTGGTGACTTTGTCAAGAAGTACGGCATCGAGGCCGGTGTGCCCCAGATCTGGGATGCCACCGCTCAGGGTCTCGGCAATACCATGGACGTCGCCACCCTGTTTGTCATGCAGGCCTCCGGCGTCCCCATGATCGAGGCTTTCCTGGGCACCGCTCAGTCCGCTCTCCCCCCGTCCGGCCGTCTGTACGATCTGTACGATGCCGTGACCGAGTTCCTAGGCGAGGACGTCCTGTACAACAGCACCGTCGTACAGGCCACCCGCGAGAAGGGCAAGCCCATCAGCCTCAAGGTGAAGGACCATGGCGACAACAGCATCACCTGTATCAAGGCCAAGCGCCTTCTTGTCGCCTGCCAGCCCACCATGGAGGCCATGGAGCCTCTTGGCCTTGACAAGCAGGAGAAGGACGTTTTTGAGAAAATCGGCTTCACGACCGTCTATGCCGGTGTTCTCCGTCACCCCTCTCTCAAGCCCCTCAACGCCTACTCCCACCGTCTGCCCGGCCCTGCCTCCCTCAAGTACGAGGCGTTCCCTGAGGCGTCCCAGGTCGGCCGCATTGATTACCTCGGTGGCACGGAGGACCTGTACCAGTTCACCGCTGTTGGCACTGACAAGGACACTCCCGAGACCATGAAGGCGCTCATCGCCGAGTCTATCAATGCCATGATCAAAGCCGGCACCGTGCCCGCGTCGGATGGAGAGGTTGAGTTTGAGGCCTTTGCTGACCATGGTCTCATGCACCCCCGCGTGGCCGCCGAGCACCTCCGCAATGGGTTCATCCAGAAGCAGGTCGGCCTTCAGGGCCACCGCGACACCTGGTACACCGGCGCTGCCTTCTCTGCCGGCTTCTCAACCATTGTGTGGGAGTACAACGAGAAGATCCTGCCCAAGCTTGTCAAGGGTTCTTACTAGCGTGCTATGTTTGTATTCAATAGATTTCTTATAGAGCCTTGGGGAAGCAATGTCTCAAAATGGATTTAATGCGACGGAGAGTTTTTTTTAGTCGTCACTGAAAGTGTCTATTTCTATCCCCTTGACTGATCGTATCTTGCCGTTGTTGGTGCCACATCGAGCAGGTGGATTTACTCGGATAATGTCCACAGACTAGTAAACGCCACCCGCGCGTCGGATATCCCCAGCATCTTAATGCGGCTGTCAGCTCGTTCGTGGCAAAATGCAATTGATCTGCACGTTGCGGCAGATATGAGCCTGCCCTGGCACGACTGTCTACTACCAATTGTCTGCTAAGACAGAGCAGCAGCCATCAACGCCAGCTCATGGTTTGCAAGCCCGATTGCGACATAACGGTAATTGGGAGTAAACAAGCCAAAGATTAGGTGAGCTACCTACTATCGGCTATGGCAGAGCTGGGCAAGCCATTAAAACAGCGAAGCACAAGCCCCTGTCGTCGCATGATCTACCGGTTTGAGCCTTTGAGGTCTTAGCAAGCCAGTGCTGCAAGAACCAGTCCCTGCAAACGTCAGGATTTGTCTTGATTGAGCTGCCCTTTTCGGGATAGCACCGGAGCCGGCCTGTCGTCCGCGTTGATTATCCGGGTCAGCCGCGGCGCCCCTGACCTTGGCGTCGAGACCAAAAAGCCCGCCATACAAGTACATACTTGCGTTCGGGCCGATCTGGTGACGATACCCAGGTCCATATTTGCTGCTAGCAGGCCGATCGCCGCTGCTAAGATGGCTTCCTTTATTTTTTTCGAGCTCGGGTCCGGGGGATTTTCATATCTCCGACGTGCTCGGACCTTTCTCGTTAGCCCGTGCTCAAACAATCCAGTTCCTGCAGCCCTAGGCAAATGCGTCTGTGCTGTCTGCTAAGCAGAATTTCATCGCAAAAGACATCTCTCGAGCCTAAAGTTTCGGTGGATTGTACGAGCCAACGCTTTATCGCAATCGCGATCATGTTGTTAGCGACGTGCTGCGCTGCCCTGGGGTAGTAGGCAACGAGGTTGTCTTTGTCGAGCACCCCGTAAAAGACATTATCGTCGACTGTGAAATCCACATCATCAGGTCCCTTGCCGAACCAAATTCCGGCCGCTTCTCCATCATGAGTCAACACGATCCTATAGCCGTGCTCGGCCGAGTCAAGGTTGCCAAGCAAACCCCAGGTCGGCCAGCCAAGCTACTGTATTGACGAGCACATTGTCGTCGGTGAGCTGACGTATACCAGTATTGGGGCAATTTATATTTGGCAAGTTGATCCTCGGCTTCGGTGAGATTGAGATCCGTGAGAAGGAGAGTATACAACGTCACATTTGGATTTGAAGATGGAGTATTCAACGAGACGCGTGCAAAGTGTGAGAAGCCGCATTTGTCCAAAGTGCCCTGAAATATTGTTCTGTATGTGTGCAGCTCGCATTGCAAGGATGCATCAATCCGTCCAGTCTCGCCATTATCTGAGAAGCTCATATAGCTCTGACACCTCTGCAACCAGTTGCTGACCATGAGACAGCCGTCATAATCACTCGATCTACTACCCACCGGGACGGTACAACCCCGACAGACCTTTCCATTCTCCATGCTTGACCGCTCAAAGTCCAGTAATAGAGGTAGCCTTGGTCAGCTTAACACCACTGAAGTTGAGGGAAAAGCCATCAACAGGCCTAGGATATCACCTTTGATACATCGTGGCATTCATCTTCATCATCCAGTATTCGTCTGTTCTGACCAGACAGTCTCAAGTCATTGACAACGGTCACATAGCATCGTCATTGGGACAGCTTCCTAAAATATTGTGATAGTTTTCCGTCCTTTCTCGTTTCCTGAGCACGAAAACGCCCCTCGTTAGGGAGGACAAAGGCTCAAGGAACAGAAGTTGATTGTTCTCAAGGCTCTTGGTGTCCTCCTATGAAGATGCATAAAAGCAGACAAAGCAATCATCATACTATGTTCGAATGATCACGATCATATAGACAATCCAAGCGATTTCTGTGCAAGCGATATGTGAGTAAAAACACGAGTGCTCTTATCCGTAGTATCGTCGACCCATGACAACAAGCTTATTTGCAATGCGACACGCGTTCCGCCACACCATCCATACACCTTATGCACTTTTGTCCCTCGCCACGTCGCCGAGAAAGAGGCACACACAAGATCGCCAGAAAATATTACTGGCTCGGCTCGGGCAGACAGCTTCCTGACCTTCCTCTTCCATCGAAAAGTCGGAGACTGTCCGAGACCCGCAGGCCTGGGTTACATTCCGCAGCTTGTCGCCTCTGGTAATTCCTGCTGTCGAAGCTGAATTGGGAAATTCGGGAGCTCGAGGGAAATGCCGATCGCAAGGATGATGCATGCCAATTTCCACCTGCCTCTACGAGACAAGCGGTCCGACAAGGTGAACGTGACGTTTTCTCTATGGCATTGAGATGTTTTTGTCGATGGCTCGAAACGCATCATTTGCAAAGTGGGAGTCGCCGGTGTTAATAAGTCCGGAGCGGCGACTCGTGCGTCGATCCGCGAGATCGATATCCAAAAGAAGGAACTTGAACTCATTGCCGCTATATGTTTTGTACTGCCGCTTCTTGTCATGACTTGGCATCTGCGAAAGATTTACTCCGGTCAGGTCGAGCGAATGGAGTCAAGTGACCTCCTGACCCAGTATGGAGAGCTTTGGACGGCATAAAGGCTGGTGACCCCAGTGGTGAGCGACTGAAACAGTTGATCTGTTGGTTGGTTTTCGAAAACACCGCAGTTTGAGATCAAATCAAGTCATCATGCGTTCTCAGACATTAGCTGTCATCGCGGCAGTCCTGCCTGCTATCCAGGCTCTCCTCGACTGGGACGCTGCCTACAGCAAAGCCAAGGAGTCACTTGGCAAGCTCTCTCTTTCTGAGAAAGTTGGAATCGTATCAGGTAAGTCTTGAGATTCGTAAATTGAACGTCAAATTCGAAAAACCAACTGCAAAATAGGCGTTGGCTGGAACAGCCCCTCGCACCCTTGCGTTGGAAACACTTCTCCGGTTTCCTCCATAAACTACCCATCTCTCTGCCTCCAAGACGGTCCCCTCGGCGTCCGCTACGCTTCTTCTGTCACTGCCTTCACTCCGGGCGTCCAGGCCGCGTCGACATGGGACCGCGACCTCATCCGTCAGCGCGGCCAATACATCGGAGAAGAGTTCCGCGGCACCGGCGCCCACGTCATGCTCGGCCCCGTCGCCGGCGGCCTTGGCAAGATCGCGCAGGGCGGACGCAACTGGGAGGGATTCAGCCCGGATCCCTACCTCACAGGCATCTGCGTCGCCGAGACCATCGAGGCTGTGCAGGCTGTCGGCGTGCAGACGGCATCGAAGCACTACATTCTCAACGAGCAGGAACTGAACCGGGAAACCATGTCGAGCAACCCCGATGAGCGGACCGCCCATGAGCTGTACCTGTGGCCGTATGTTGATGCCGTCCGCGCGGGAACTACGTCAGCCATGTGTTCCTACAACAAGATTGACGGCATCTGGGCTTGTGAGAACAAAGACGCCATGACGACCATGCTCAAGGAGCAGCTCGGGTTCAAAGGGTACATCATGACCGACTGGGACGCGCAGCACTCAACCGAGGCCAGCGCCAACGCTGGTCTGGACATGACGATGCCCGGCAGCAATTGGGACGGCAGCGTGCGCTACTGGGGCGACAAGCTCGCTCGGTCTGTGAACAATGGAGGCGTGCAAAAGTCGAGGGTCGATGATATGGTGACGCGCATCCTTGCGGCTTGGTACGCTACAGGTCAGGACAAGGGGTACCCGAATGTCAACTTCAACGCCAATGTGCAGGGCAACCACAAGGAGAATGTTCGTGCCGTGGCCCGGGATGGGACAGTGCTCCTCCGCAACGAGGACAGCATCCTCCCGTTGTCTGGCGAGAGCATCGCTGTCATCGGCTCTGGAGCAGTCATCGGCAAGCACGCACGCAACCAGTGCCAGGACAATGCTTGCAATGACGGTGCTCTCGGCATGGGCTGGGGGTCGGGCTCTGTCAAATACCCCTACTTTGTCGCACCCTATGACGCCATCAAGCAAAAGGCTTTCAATGTGAAGCTGAGCAGCTCTGACAATGCCCAACAGGGTGCCTCAGCAGCCCGGGGGGCTGATGTTGCGATCGTTTTCATCACTTCGGATGCTGGCGAGGGATACCTTGAGGTGGAAGGCAACAGGGGAGACCGAAAGAACCTCGACCCCTGGCACAACGGCAATCAGCTCGTGGCCGCCGTGGCCGAAGCCAACGATAACGTGATTGTCGTTGTGCACAGCGTTGGTCCCGTCATTCTGGAGAACATTCTCTCACACGACTCTGTCAAGGGTATCGTGTGGGCTGGTCTTCCGTCCCAGGAGAGCGGGAACGCCCTGGTCGACATTCTGTACGGCGAGACTAATCCCAATGGCAAGCTCGTCTACACGATTGCCAAGAAGGAGGAGGACTATGGCACTCGAGTTGTCAATGGAAACGATGACTACAACGAAGGTCTCTACATTGACTACCGCCACTTTGACAAAGCTGGCATCGAGCCCCGTTACGAATTTGGCTTCGGGCTTTGTGAGTTTGACCACATCCCACTATTCTAATGTTCCAACCTACTGACTATGCGTAACAGCCTACACCACGTTCGAGTACGGCGATGTCACGATTGATGCCGGCTCCATTCGTGCAGGTCCGGCCACAGGTAAAATGGTGCTCGGTGGTCCCTCCGACCTCTTCGACGACGTCGCAACCGTCACGGTCTCCATCACGAACACGGGTGACGTTGACGGCGCAGAAGTGGCTCAGCTCTACCTCACGTACCCATCTTCCGCCAACACCCCGCCGATGCAGCTCCGCGGTTTCGACAAGGTCAAGTTGGCGGCTGGCGAGAGTGGCACTGCAACTTTCAACCTGCGCTGGAGGGACCTTTCTGTATGGGATACCAACTCGTCTTCGTGGAATGTTCCGAGCGGGACGTTTGGGGTGAGTGTGGGTGCTAGTAGTCGCGATATCAAGGGCAAGGGACAGATTCAGGTTTGATGAATCGCTGCAGAATTAAAGCAAGTAGCCCACGTAGTAAGCAGCACGCATCGCGTTCAATTCTTACTCTTATCGCTTTGGTTCGGTTCGTCCTGCGCAGGCTTATCCTCCACGCCCGGCGGAAACTTCAAACCCCTATTGTTCTTGTGCTCACTTCCCCATCCCCATCCTCCGTACCCTTCAGCGGCACTCATACCACCAAGACCGGATGTTGCTCCGACCGTCACCCCCCCTGCGCGTTGGTTCTTGCCGACGCCGGGCTCGTTCTCTGCCCAGGCTGTGATTTCGGCCTTGGAGCGACCGAGATACTTTTGCAAATCCTCGTCGCGTATCTCGCCTCGCTTGGAGGATTGAAAGCGGGCGTAGAGGGAGGGTTTCTTCTCTGGTGCGGGAGGCGCAGGTTTCGCCACCTCATCAACGGAGGTAAGCGTGTCGGTGTCTGTATCGTGTTTGGATTTTCGAAAGAGGCCCATTGCGGTGAAGTTGACCTGGAATCTACTTATGATTATAATCTGGAGACAAAAAGTCACGGAAATTGAGGTCACCAGAGTTCTCATACTTATGAGCATGCAGATGATGACGCGCTGTATTGAGCTCTGCGATCAACCCATGTGATTTGCATGTGGCGTGTTGGGCGTTCCACGGGGCGTTCTCACAGCGTCACCTCTTAAACTCGAGTTGTAAACAAAACCCAGGGCATCGACTGTTTATCAAGATAAAAAAGTCCTAGAAAATTTTAGGTCTTGTGGAAATAAAATTTGTGTCTCCGACTACTGTTTGTACTCCCCTTTCCTTACACGCTCAATCACTTCCAGCAATGTCTGGGCAGCCCACTCGTAGTCATCCAGATCCAGATAAACCTGTGCGCTCATTCTCACCATGAATCTCCCGTACTTGATCGCAATGTTCAAGAATGTTCCGTACTCATGCATCAGAGTCTTGAGAATCCAATCCGTGACGGCTCCTGCGTCCTCTGCAGGAACGACAACGTCCGCGTCGCTGCCTTCATCCTGTCGCCTCTCGCCCACCCACATGGGAAGAAAGACATTACCGAGAGCACATTCCATGAGGTTGCCCGCGTTGTTTTGCAACACCTTGCCGCCGAGCATCTTCTCCATCAAGGCGGAACCATCCTTGTTCAGCTTGTTCTGGTACGCGATGATCGCCTCCTCGCCACCAAACATGTCCTTGCGCCACTTAATGGCATCCTTTACACAGAGGTACGGCGTGCTGTCCACGGTGCCCGTAAAAGTCCAGCTCTTGATAAATTCCGACTCCGAGTCGCCCTTGTACGTTAGAGGATCCCCACGATCCGGTCCACTGGCAGAGACGTAGGTGTGGCTGATGATAGCCGTAGAGTTGAGAAGCGGCTGGTTCCGTTTCGGGACGAACATCATGGCGCATCCGCGCGGCACGTGCAGCCACTTGTGGCAGTTTGAGAGGAGGAAATCGGGGTCTGCGGAGGTGAGGTCGAGGTGGGTGATGCCCACGCCGTGAGCGCCATCTACAAAGCTGAGGATGCCGAGCTCTTTGCAGACCTTGACCATTGCCTTCCACGGGAAACAGACGCCCGGGCCCGCGGTAATCACGTCAAAGACGGCGATGCGGGCGCGTTTGCCCTGTGCTTCGACCTCCTGGACGGCGTCAAGGAATTTTTGGATAATTTCTTCGTCCTCCAGGGGGTATTGCAGCTCAATCTCTTTCAACGACACCAGACCCTCCTTTGTGTCGACCAGCCAGTCCTGCACCTTTCCGCAGGAGCCATAGACGGTGTTGAAGCAGATGGTGGTGTCATTGCCATCCGGATTCCACGTCAGGCCCCTGAGAATGGCGTTGGCGCCTGTGGTGACGTTGGGCACAAAGACGAGCTCGTCTTCGGGGCAGTTTACGAGCTTGGCGAGGGCGGCCCGGGATTCATCGAGGAGACGAGGGTAGAGCTCACGGACGAAGAGGTCGGGACGGGCCTCTGCGATAGACTGGTACTCGCGCTGCTTGTCCTGGATGGCTTTGGGAATGGTGCCAAACGAGCCTGTTCAATCTTTAGTTTCTACTTGAGAGGTGCAGCTCGGACGTGTCGTACTGACCATGATTCAAGTTTCGCCAGTTTGGCGCAAAGAGGAACTCTTGAGCTGCTTCTTTTCCGAAGCTGAGCTTCTGAGAAGTCATGTTGGCACGCTTCACTCTGTTATGTGTACGATGTTTTGGATGCAGACTGTCGTCACTTCCGAGATGGGAAAAAACAGCCGTGCCTATATATGTATGTCACGGACAATCTACATACACGATGAGTCTTGAGCTCACTATCCACTCTATCCCAACTTAACTTCTAGTGTCACCCTCCACACCGGGTCCGCTATCGGGTCCGCATTCTGTGGTGACTCCCCCCTCAGCCGCAGAGGAGAATTGGGGACCGAGAGTTTGCACGCTTTCCGACGAAAGCGAGCCTCGTAGTTCCGAGAAACTGGCAGGACATTTGTCAGCAGCGATAGCAGCCATCGAATATCACGAGTGAGGCTGAACGACAACGACGCCCCGGCCTCGCAATGCCAAGTCTGAGAGGGCTCAATTGAGCGGGTGTTATGACTGCGTCACCGTCTGCATTGACTTGTCGCACGAAGGGCATACCTACATCACAAGGACAGCCCAGAGAACGAGGCGTCTCGACTGGAGAAGAGACGACGAGTGTGCCGTCCAGTTTATGAAGCTTAACATCTGTCTGACCGATGATAAGCGTGTTCCAGATTTAATGCCTGAGGCAGCAAGAACAGTGTCCAGTACTGTGCTCACACCATCTCTACACTGTACTGTACATTCAGCTTCGTCTTTGCTGTTCACAAGATCTTCTCGTCAAGCTTCCAAGCCGTAGTGAGTGACAGACATACCTCCCACATCCTCAATCGAAATAACCGCTTGTTGAGCTGCATATTCAGTGTGACCATCAAGTTCACGTGGGAAGCATGTGATCAAGCACTACGCCAGAGTGAACTGACCAAAGTGAACCAAGCTGCCATCGTCTGGCAACATGTAATATATTAGTGTTTGATACTATGCAAATTCTTACTGACGGGCCTCTTGCAACCCCTCAATGACGATTCTCGCGCCCCAGGCACCGGGGTCCGGCACGCCCTCCTTCTTCGCATCGTCGTCCCCTCCCACATAGGTGGCCCTGCCCAGCTTCGCCTTCATGCCCTTGGTGCCCTCTGCTCCGTTCTGCGCAGCCTCAACCCCCTTGGCAAAGTCACCGCTGCCCATACCCTCGGCAAAAGGAATCAGCGTGTCCATCACCGTCCGGTCACCGACCTTGGCCGGCGTATATCTTGTCAGGCTCTGCAGAGCAGACTTGAGGGCTTGCGCCCACAAAGCAACGGGATCGGAGGAAGAGGTGCCAGAGGAGATGGAACTTTCGAGCGCCGAGCGTAGGGAAACGAAAAAGATGCCGAGAATGCCGCCCAGGGTGCCGCCCATCTTGCCCTCGACAGTATCCTCGACCTCGTGCAGTACTCTGAGGACGGATCCGGAAGAAGTAAGGCCAGCGTCGACGGCTGACAGCAGGGCATTTGCGCCCGTTTTGAGCGTCTCGCCGCAGTCACCGTCGCCCATGATGGTATCCCAGTGCGTCAAGTCTGGTTCTGCTTTGACGAGACCCTCACAGGCACGCCTGAGCATCCGCTCCAATGTGGCAGGATCAACTTTCAGATCCTTCTTCTCATCGATCGTCTTCTCCTGCTCTATGGGGGCTGCAACGAGCTGTTCGCTCCGGGCTCGTCGTTTTTGCTGTGCGCCTGCCATGCCCTCCCAAGCGGTGGTTGTCCGTACGTCCCAGAAGGCCGTGATCTCCTCGACAGAATAGCTGCAGTTCTTGGCTGCTGCCGTCACGTTGACAACGGATACGGAAAAGGCTGGAGCGTTGAGCGATGTCTCGAGGCAGCCGGCGACGACCCTGATGGGCTGGATCTTCCAGTCTCGGGCCAACTGCTCCAGAACCTCGTCGACCAGCGCGCCAAGCTCCAGATTAGACATGCCTCCAAAGTTGCTGACGAGGAGCACGGTCTCGTCGCCCTCGGCAAAGTGAACGTAGCCCCTCTCAGGATCGCTCTCGTCGAGGCAGTGCTTCAGTATGTTGCCGACGAGCGCCTCTGCTGAGGGCGCGGGCGACAGCTTCTTGTAGCCTGGCTCATTGTGAGGGCCTGTTCCCAGCTCAAGCTCGTCATCTCCCAGCATGCCGTGTTCCGCGCGCCCAGGTACGTGGCAGTGATCCAACGTCGCCGCGATTGACACAATCTGCTGCGAAAACGCCACGCCCAGATCGTACACCTCGTCCAGCGAGGCGCCCTGGCCTGCGGCACCGCCCATCACTTTAAGCACGCCAATCTGGCCCGCCAGGCCTCTCCTGCCAACAAGCTTGCTCTTCTTCCCGACGCTGACATCGTCGCCGCAGATGATCACGCGACACTCTGCCGTCTTGCCCCCTGCGTTGCTTTTCTCGCTCGCGAGGCCAAAGTGCAGGCAGTCGCCCGTGTAGTTTGTGATGACGAGGATCGTGCCCTTGTCGCTCGGCACGCGGTCGATGCCCGCGAGGATCTGCTTTGTGGAGGGCGAGGCGAAGATGTCACCTTGCACGGCCGCGGAGAGCAGGTTCTCGCCAACGTAGCCTGCCCAGGCGGGCTCGTGGCCGGAGCCGCCGCCGGAGATGATGGAGACTTTTTGGCGGTTGAAAGTGCTGTCAAAGACGACGCGGTTGGTCTCGTCAAAGGAGAGGGAGGGGTTGGAGGCGATGATCCCGCGGATGGCCTTGTTGACGAGGCCGTCGGAGGAGTGGAAGAGGTGCTTCTTGGACATGGTGGGCTCGGTGGGCGGCGGCAAGGGTGGTGGGAGGAGGGATTGCTTGGTCGTGGCAGCCAGCTGTTGCAACGAGTCGAGGATGGTGTCGACGCCCAGGTCAAAGGAGAGTTGGTAAGCGAACAGCTTCTTTGTTTCTGGCATAGAGGCGAGGCTAATCGTGGTGATGATTATGAGAAATTGATCTCCTCACGATGACAATCCAGACTGCTTAGCCGTGCAAGAATGTCCATGTTCACCCCAGGCAGGGGTTCAGCCGAGGGGCACATACGGCTGCACCATAGCTTCCCCTCAGCATGACGTGTGACATGGAGGCAAGCTCATGAACCCAAGGCAAAAGCTCAAGACCATTCTCGTCGTATGGTCGCGTATTGACAACAGACTGCATGCATGTACTCGGTACAAGCAGGTTGGCCCAGGACGTCTAAACTGCTGGTGGCCAGGGGAAAGACGCCAGAGCTCCATAAAGTCTGCGTTAGATCCAGCGGCCTTTTAGCCTAATACTTGCACCCTTGGATCACGAGCTTCCTGGCACTAAGGCGAGAACTGAAGAGCCTCAGCGCCTTGTCTCGCGCAAATAGCATCAATACCCCAATAGCCGTGGGGGACAAAGGGGGATAAGTTCCCCGCGATTCATGGGGTCGTTGCCCGGAAAAGCGGGGCGATCCGGGGAGATGCCCCGGGAGTTGCCCGGATGAGGAAAGACGATGGGGATCTGTCGATTTCAGCGCTGCGCTCAGACGTTGAATTTGATATTTCTACGCGAATTTGAGAGCAAATTGCTAGTCTAATCAAGCGGGTAATAAACTAAGATTGGGTAGAGCAGGCTTGGAGTGTTACCACGGAAGGGGATGGAGGGCTCACAAGCCGGCTGATGTACTGGTACATGATGATTGCGGTTCTTCCGGCTCGATGACCGGGGTTTATATCAGGCAGGATGTTCTGCAGATCTCCAGAGAGGGGCAGAGGTTATTGCGTATGGAGGGGCAGGAAGAAGGACTCAAGGGGCAGTCAGAAAGGTACCCGACGGTAGTTTTCCGAGAAATATCCTCCAACAATTCCTCGATCCTCTTTATTATCAGATATTCTTGACAGTTCATACACTTTGATACCGTCAGACAACAGTAACATACCCAAAATGTCTCACCCAGAAGGCGGCCTCGTCATCGCGATGGGCTGCGATGTGCGTCCCTCTGCTTACGTCCTCAGAAAGCCATCCCTGCTAACAGACTCCTCCCAGGAAGCCGGCATCAACTACAAAAACACCATCAAATCCGACCTCGAGTCCAACGTCCTCGTCCACTCCGTCATCGACGTAGGATCCAACGAAACCACCGACAAAACCGCCTACCCAACCCGCGCCGCTGCCGCCGCCCGCCTCGTCGCAGAAGGCAAAGCCCACCGCGCCCTCCTCATCTGCGGCACGGGCCTCGGCGTCGCCATCGCAGCAAACAAGATCAAGGGTGTCCGCGCCGTCACGGCGCACGATAGCTTCTCGGTCGAGCGGAGCGTGCTGAGCAACAACGCGCAGGTGCTGTGTATGGGCGAGAGGGTCGTGGGGCTGGAACTTGCGAGGAGGCTGGCAAAGGAGTGGGTGGGTTACGTTTTTGACGAGGCGAGCGCGAGTGCGAAGAAGGTGGAGGAGATTGCGGCGTTGGAAAAGGAGACGTAAAATATGGCGGCATTGCCTGGATTGAGGAGTGGAAGATACTTGTTTTGGGTGGGAAGGAGTCTATAGATACAACTTGAGACGGTGTTTTTTTCTCTATCAGCGAGTTCTTTTATTTCGCCTTTATCCAAAATCATAAGAACTTTGACATACATGAATAACGATCACGTTGCGAGATTTCCATCAAACAGCAGGTTGTCTGCTTCGAACGATGACCATCTTGCTTCTCCACATGCAGCATTAGGTCAATTCTCCAAAGCCTCCAAACGCACCTCTCGCATCACCATCTTCGCATGAGCATCTCATTCAACAAAAAATAGAATTCAGCAATAACATTTCTCTCGATTCACAGCACCATGGGCAACCAAGATCGCTCTCGCCGCCTCATCGGCCTCTCTACAAAGATGTACTTTGACCACCAAGAAACCCACAACCTCGTCAAGGCAATCATCACTCAGCTCCAACGTCTCGACCCCTCAGCCCTCGCCTCCATTGACGTATTCATTATTCCCGATTTTCTCTCCATTCTGAGCACGAAAGAGCAAGTCAAAGCCTTCGGAACGACCATCCACGTCGGCGCGCAAGACTGCCACTCGGAAGACAGCGGCGCCTTCACCGGGTCCATCAGCCCCCGTGCGCTCCGCCGCGCCGGCGTCGGCATTGTCGAGATTGGCCACGCCGAGCGCAGACGCGTGGGTGAGACGAACGCGCAGGTAGCTGCCAAGGCGAGAGCGGTCGTCAGGAACGGGATGACGCCGCTCGTGTGCATCGGCGAGACGGAGGAGGCGAGCGTGGAGAGCGCATTGGAGGCGTGCCGGGTGCAGATCGAGGCCGTTTTGGAGGGAGTGCCCGAGGAGACAGAGCTGTTCTTTGCGTATGAACCTGTGTGGGCCATTGGAGCGGCCGAACCGGCGAGCGCCGAGTATGTGAAGGGTGTGGTGAGGGGGATCAAGGGACTGGACTGTCTAAAGGGTAGACGGCACACTACGCGAGTAATCTATGGAGGCAGCGCAGGGGCGGGATTGTTTGAGAAGCTGCATGAGGGGGCGAATGGTGTGGATGGGCTGTTTCTTGGTCGATTCGGTCATGATCCTGAGGTTTTCGCAAAGACGCTACTCGAGGTTACGCTGACGTGATGTTGCTGATTTCGAGTCCTGCTGGCACGTGTACATGATAGATGGGTCAAGCAACAAAAGAATTCCATGAGTAATTCATTGTTATACCATACAGTGCGAGACTCCATCCCCCAGATTCCACTCACAGACCAGCGACAAGCGAATCACCCAGGCTCTTCAGAGACGACTGGAATTCGTCCCGGTTCTTAGCCGCCCACTTTGCACCGTTGGCACCAGGAACAGCTTTCGAGCCCGCGAATCCAATGTACAACACATCCCTCTCGTCATGTCCAGAGTTCCCGTTCAGGCCCTCGTCAGGGAAGCAGATCTGCGCAAGAGCGATAGAAGTCTCGCCTGTAGACGTGTAGCCGTTTTCGTCGCCCCAGACGCCGTAAAACTGTCACATTCAGGTCAGCATTCTGTCCCCCTATCCTTTCCATGAGAATTGTGCCATCCTCTACTTACCACCTGGTTGTTACAAACAACTGCCATGACGCTCAGCGGCTCCATACCATACTCTCTTGGGTTAAACTCCATGTCTCCGCCCACATTTCCAAACACCACAAAGCTGTGCAGGTTCGCATCGAGATCCTCGATACCGTACGTCTGCACAGTGTCCTTGAAGGATGTTTGTCCCTGACCCGAGGGGTCGTTGGCGCAGTCACCGGCTGAGTTGTTGGCGCCGTCGCAGTCGATGGCCATGTCGGAAAGGGAGCCGGCCGGGCCCTGGAGGAAGATGGCGTTGGGGAGGTCAGAGCAGTAGATGTCGCCTTCGGAGAAGGTGCCGGAGATGGGGTTGTCGCATGTTTTGGCCTGGGTTTCCCGATGTGAGTTGAGAGAAAGAAGATACGGCAGATTTGTGCTTACCCGCTGGGTCTCGTAGATGGCTCGCAGGTTATCGGGGAGCTTGTAGGCGGAGGCAGCGCCCAGGAAGGCAAGTGATGTGAAAATAGAGTGATACATCTTGGAGTGCTCTTTGGTGTTGGCGAGAATGGTGCAGGAGAGTTGGCAAGTAGTGGTGTGATGATGAGGCCAGCCTAGGGTGAATGGATAGTTATATTAAAGCAGCTCAGTTCACACATAGCCTCAGCGACAAGTCACCTTTATTTTATGCATTTCGTTCCTCCTCTTCGTTCCGAGCATTGACGGTGGCTCTACGCCACTCTGTCGCATTGAATCCTCTCACCCCTATCCCAGCATCCACTCGTGCGCAGGCAATCTTTCCGACTGGAAAGGTCACATTGGTCAAAGTGAGCGAGACATGGCGAGCGAGACATGGCCGGCAAAGGATCAGAGCTGACGCCGCAGGTCAGCCGGAGCAGACCAAGAATAAAAGGGATAGCCGTAGTTTTGCTGGTCGAATTGGGGGTGGCTGACGTCGATCATGGTCGGCGCGTCGTATTCTGGGGTTGCGAAGGATTTCGTGCGGCAATCCTCCGGCGGCGCATGCGGCACTGGTTGCTGATCCTTGTAATTTGATGCTAATTGTATGTCATATATTATGCACTGCAAAAATACATACGTTACATCCAGTGGGCAATTTGGGGTCTTTGGACTGGCAGGACTTTGATGCCGATGACATCTTTTGCTCAAGGTGCTATATCTGATAAGGGTGAATTAAATATTGGCTCTGCCCTTGACTTTGTGGTACGCATATCTTATCCATGTGTGAATTATATTGAATCTTCGTGGTGACTATTGTCGTTTGAATGTTTGAGCTAAAACCTGGAGGACTGATTGTTTGGAACTTCAACTGGAGTTCCGTGCACGTAAGTTCAGTGGGATTTTTCGTGGTATTGACTCGGTCAAGCGCGCTCTGAATTCTCAACTAGTATATCCGATCTATGAAAAAGAGCAGCACGCAAGAGATGTAATGTTTGTTCGTCGGAGAATCTATTGATGCTCGGCTCAGTGGCTGGGCCAGCTGTAGGGTAGTTGCTGTCAGGATTTTTCAGATGACCCTAACCCTGCTTTTGTCGTAATTCAACACCACTCCATACCTCAGCTTCAATCAATTTAGTGCCGTGTGAATCAGAATTCTACACTGCAGATTCAGGTAGCATTAGTTGGCACCGTATAGTTTCCTCACTTTTAAAAAGCTTGCATGTTGTGAACGAATCCCGATAACGGAGGTCACGTGACTTGAGTCATGGCAGAACGCGGCTAGACCCAACGACCCCTCCCCCTCCATCGCGAGAAACGTGCAGTGTGCCTGTCGAAGGGAACCCCACCACCAAACAAGCATCAATCCGTTCCTCGCAAGACATTACCTGCGAGCCGAATCCTTGTCCTCACTCTTCCATCCCTCGTTTTCTCGACAACAACACCGAGTCACTCTCTTTCGCGTCCATAAGACTCCCCATCATGGGATCTGCCGAACCCAAGGCGCCCGTGCTCCCCGTCGAGGGGAAGCGCAACGTTCTCATCACCAGCGCCCTGCCCTACGTCAACAATGTCCCTCACTTGGGCAACCTGATTGGCAGTATTCTCTCCGCCGATGTTTTTGCCAGATACTGCCGCGCTCGTGACTACCAGACTCTCTTTGTCTGCGGCTCTGTAAGTGCTGGAGTCGTCCTCTGCCCTGCCGAAGGCTGTTGGTGCATAGTTTTTGGATCTCGAAGACAGAGAAAAAGAGAAAACGAGAAAAAGAGAAAAAGAGAAAAAGAGAAAAAGAGGAAAACTAACCAAAGAACAGGATGAGTACGGAACAGCCACCGAGACCAAGGCCCTCGAGGAGGGCGTTGACCCCCCGACCCTCTGCGCAAAGTACCACGCCCTGCACCGCGGCATCTACGACTGGTTCCGCATTGACACCGACGTCTTTGACCGCACCCCGACCGACAACCACACGCGCATCGTGCAGAGCATCTTCAAGGACCTCTGGAAAAACGGCTTCATCGAAGAGCGCGAGACGAGCCAGCCCTTCTGCGCCGTCGAGAACCACAACACCTTCCTTGCCGACCGCTTCGTCGAGGGCGAGTGCTCAATATGCCACGACAAGGGCGCCCGAGGTGACCAGTGTGATGCCTGTGGTGCCTCTCTGGACCCTCTCGAGCCGGATGCCGACGCCGACGGTCAGCAGCAGGATGTCGGTGCCGCAGGGTGGCTCATCAACCCGCACTGCAAGCTCGATGGCTCAACACCCGAGCGCAGAAAGACCAAGCATCTTTACCTGCGTCTGAACGCGCTGCAGGACAAGGTCCAGGCTTGGTTTGAGGAGGCGAGCAAGAACGGCCAGTGGAGCTCGTCTGCTCTGTCCATCACAAAGTCCTGGCTCGAAAAGGGCTTCCAGCCCCGCGCCATCTCCCGTGATCTGAAATGGGGTGTGCCCATCCCCGAGGTCGAGGGTCTCAACGCCAAAGAGTACGCCAGCAAGGTCTTTTACGTGTGGTTCGACGCTTGCATTGGCTACCCCTCCATCACAAACACGTACACCTCGGAATGGGAAAAGTGGTGGAAGAACCCGGGGAACGTTCAGCTCTTCCAGTTCCTGGGCAAGGACAATGTTCAATTCCACTCGTGCGTCTTCCCCGCCTCGCAGATCGGCACCGGCGACAACTGGACCAAGGTGCACCGCATCTCTGCCACCGAGTACCTCAACTACGAGAACGGCAAGTTCAGCAAGTCGCGCGGTGTGGGTGTCTTTGGCAACAACGCCAAGGACACGGGTATCGACCCGGACATTTGGCGCTTCTACCTGCTGTCCCGTCGTCCGGAAACAGCCGACTCGGAGTTCAAGTGGGAGGAGTTTATCGACGTCAACAACAACGAGCTCCTCAAGAACGTGGGAAACCTTGTCCAGCGTGTCCTCAAGTTCTGCGTCGCCAAGATGGACGGTGTCGTCCCGTCAGGCACGTCCTACACCGACGAGACCCTGGACAACCACAAGATCCAAGCGCGCAAGGTGCTTGCCGAGTACATTGAACACATGGAGGCGACCCGTCTGCGCTTTGGTGTCTCTGACATCCTCACCTTCTCCGCGCTCGGCAACAAGCTCCTCCAGGAGAACAAGCTCGACGGCAAGCTCCTCACCGAGCAACCCGACCGTTGCAACGCCGTCATCTCGGTCGCCATCTCCCACATTCACCTCCTCGCGTCCATGCTTTCTCCGTACATGCCCGGTGTGACTGAGAACATCTTTACGCAGCTCAACCTTTCCTACTCCAACCTCGTCATCCCCGACCCGGAGGCATGGGCCTTCGACTCGGTCCCCGCCGGCCACAAGCTGGGCACTCCTGCGCCCCTGTTCACCACCATCCCCGCCGCGCGTCTGGAGGAGTGGCGGGACCAATTTGGCGGCGAGGAGCTGAAGAAGCAGAAGGAGGCTGCGGCGGCCAAGGCTGCGGAGAAGAAGGCCAAGAAGCTGGCGGACAAGGAGAGGAAGAGGGCGCAGAAGGAGGCCGCCGCGCAGGAGGCCGCCGCGAAGAAGGAGATTGAGAAGGCGGAGCAGGGGATTGAAAAGCTGTCTGTCGAGGGAGAGCAGAATAAGGGCGTCAACTAGAAGTGCGCTTGTATGTGATCTTTCCTTGGGTTTGTTTTCTTTCTCTCGAGCGTCACGGAGGTGCATAGCAGGATGGCAAGCGACTAGTGGACAGGTTTGACATGGAAATTTGGGGAAGAACAGACCGGATTCGATACTATAAGGTATCTATCTGATCTGGGGTACATCCAATACATGTTGACTCATGCTTCCACACAATATCCAACGCGTACGGGTTCATAAATCTGTTGACGCCACCTGATCTAACCATGTTCACGAGTTGTCACCGTCAATCAACGGGTTACCCTACAGTACTCCAAAACCTCAGCCATGGCAAGTCAAGGAACTTTCAATTACCTTGCGATGACTGCCGGCATGTGCATCTGATTTTGACGCTACTGGACCACCACAAGATCCCAGTCACATGCAGGGCGATCATAGATTCATCACATCTGATGATCCTGCAGCGTGTCGCGCGGCCCCGTCCCCCCAGAGCGGCCCCTCCTCCCCTGGACGTTCACCACACCGAGAGGGCGAAGGCAAATGGCACATGAGCATCCGACTTTTTTCGGATGACAGGCGGAGCTACGGCTGTGATGGAATAGATTATGCAAGTTGGAGTTATGTATCTTTCGCTCTGAATAGTGCAATATCCGGACATTCGTGTTGTGTAATCTACGTTTGCCCTGCTTGAACCCCTTTTTTGCCTCACGGGAATCCATCTCTACGATGCGCTTCAACAGCAACCTACGTGCTGAAAGAATAACCGCACGCCCTCGTGGGCCCTCAAGACTGAGCTTGGGCGGAAGAGAGGGGCGGCAAAGTGTTGCTCGCTCCCAGCTCACGACTGGCCGCCGTCGGGGGGAAATGCCCCCAGCCTCACGAAGAGGAAGAAGCACCGTCCAGGATGCATTGCGTACCTGGACAAAGCAAACATGATCCTCCCATCCCCCACCCCCGTTCTGGCGTTCCCGTTCGCCCCAAAACCGGGCGCCGTCTCACCCTTGCCGCCACCGGCGCCCGCGTGCTGTTACAGGGGGCCAAACGACCCAGGGGCATGCCCGTCTCTCCTTTCCCCCCTGTGTATGGCTGCTCTCCCAAGTTGCCCTGTCGATGCTCAAAGTAATACCTAGCAAAGAAACCCCCGTCGTGAATAGACCTGCGTGGGTTTGCTGGCCAATCATTGACAATTGGCTCACCGTTGCCAATTCTCCACCATTAGGAGGAGGGACTTTACACCGGTTCGCGTGCCATCCAGGCTAGCTGATAGCTGGGCTGGACTGGGCTGAGCTGGTTACCCAGGGCGCCGTCTTTCCCAACAGAAAGGGCCACCGCGCCGATCTGGGGGGCCCACCCGCTTGCTTTGACGGCCACGCCAGCTTGAAATGGTAGCCGAGTCCGTGCTCATTCTCAGCGCTCCGTCGTCATGTCACCTGTGGCCCGGGGTTCAAAGACGAGGACGGGTCACAGTACACTCGGGAAGAACAGGGAAAACCTGGGCGATGTCAAAGACGGGCACTAGACAGCAGGTGAGCGGGTCAGCAGCGGCTCTTCATTTTGACACATGACCACGCTCAATCCCTCCCCCATATCTGGGCTGGGCAAGGTATGCCAGCTAGGGTCCGGCACGAACAGACCTTGATCTGCAAGTTCACCTTTCTGACAGGGGAAGCGCGGCGGTTGAAGCAAGCAATGATCTGCGCTGGACCGCCGGCGTGGCAGTCCAGGAACAGAGATCGAGCCGCCGGGAGGGTTCCTGGAAGAGGAAAGCAAGAGATGGACTTGCCCGCTCATTCAGGTGAGGCCCGGAGATTCACAAGCCTGGGATTGGAAGAACGGGGGGACTTTACTTATCGAGGGCGTGCCAGGCTGTGGTATGCGTAAGAGCAATCTTTGCGGTCATTTTGCCCCGTTAGGCCGTCAAATCATCAGAGTTTTTCAAAAAGGCCACCCTACGGCCGCATCCTGCTCCTCTTGATGCAGGGCTGAGGAGATACAATACGCCAAAACACAGCTCGCGCCAACATGCGGGCCAGTCTGTAGTCCCCGTGCCACGTATTCGTTTACGTAGCGTCGTTTCGGACTAGTGGGAGGGACAGATTGAAGAAAGGGAAAGGTAGGGACATGCAACTGCATACAGCTACGGGCGCCCTACGAGCCGTCAAAATCGAAAGTCTCAGATCACTCGCGTTTGCCGGCTGGCGGCGATCCGAATGGAGCCGGGGTCGGTGAGCCAGGTTGCGAGTGTGTGTGTGTGTGTGTGTGTGAGGGGATCGACGTGACATATTATGCATAAGGGCCCCTCATCAGCCACTTGGCTGCCCGATGCATGGGATGGGAGAAGGTAATCAATCGCGTTGGGCTTTTGCGAACGCTGTGACCAGCTTTAAGGATCAAATGAGGCGGATGACCCGAGGTGGTTTGCGGACAGGTCTTGACACGAAACGAATTGTAATCAATTTGACTTTGCAGGCACCGGCGGTATACGGACGGTTTTTCGATAAGTGAGCAAATAGAGGTTACCACGAATATCCTTTACCGCAAAAGCTGATCTCTCGATACGTGCGGCTTTGCAAAAGAGTGTTTGGTGCGCAACACACACAACAGAGCTCAAATTCGACAGGGCTAGGCCCTAGCATGCACCTTGGAAATTGACCATGATGCCTAACTTGACCGTGGGATGCTCGACAAGGATCGTCTATGTGCGAGGCTGGAAGACGAATCAGACACATCATGCACCTTGGGCAAAGTCTGCGTCGCCGTTCAAAACAGCCACTATGGCGGACC
Source organism: Parasarocladium wereldwijsianum (assembly GCA_036250105.1). Classification (NCBI taxonomy): domain Eukaryota; kingdom Fungi; phylum Ascomycota; class Sordariomycetes; order Hypocreales; family Sarocladiaceae; genus Parasarocladium; species Parasarocladium wereldwijsianum. The sequence goes on along the minus strand of JAXOUE010000087.1, from coordinate 60,708 downwards.
TGCGCAGACGAAAGACAGGACCGCATCATCTCGAGACATGTCGGTGTGCTACAAATATAGCTATAGCGTCGTACGATAGTAGTCTTGAGTCATGCCAAGTACCTAGGTAATGGCAGTTGCACAGACCTAAGATCCGTGAGATCTGAGACTCGGTCTGAGATCTCGGCTCTTTGTACGATGGCTACATCCGCTGGCAGGCGTTTAGCCCCTGGCGAGACATGGTGTTGTGCATGAGCCACGTTGATGAGCTGTCTTTTCTTATCTGGAATAGTAGACTCGACAGCATCTCTTTTCGATCATTTGTAGTGTTTCTCGCTTGTTATAGTCAGGAAATCGTAAATGTTCGAGAATACAGGCGATTCCGATTTGTTTGATCTGATTTGGGTTGCGTGAGGTCGGGGAGTTGACGCAGTTCTGACTGGATGAACGAGAACAGGGGAGTGAAGACTGATCGACGTATGGCACAAAAGCATTTCTGATCAAAATGTCATATTGCGCAGTCCGATAAACGTGCTCGTCTAAACATCGAGGAGGTGTTAACTGACGCTTAAAAGGGGTGTAAGTACGAGTGTCAACGGGGAAATACAGTATACACAAAGTCAAAGTGAGCAGTCGCTAACCCTTGATGCGTCTGAGACGAAAAGCATTGCACTCTTCGGACATTCGGCTGCCAAACTTTACCTGTTGATAACTTGATCGTCAGCAACGTGATATGTCCAAAGTCCAGGGTAGCGTCCACCACAAGCCTCGACGAGCTGTGGGTGTGGACAAGACGAAAGCCGTTCGATATCGACATAATTCTTAAATGAGACTGCGTGAGATACATTTCTGATAGATTACTACGTTTCCCAGCAACTCAAGAGAAAATTAACATCAAACGAGTCGCAAATAGAGACCAAGCATAGGAGCAAAGAGTGTAATTTCCCAGGTACGAGATCCCAATCCACCATCCCGCTCTGACTACTGGACCGTGGGTAAAAGTCAAAACAGCAAACACGTCATTCGCTTCGAGCATCTGGCTGACAGAAACGCATTCACAATTTGCCCATCATGCCCTACCATTTTCGATGCCTTTCCCGTCGCGCAGGGGATGACCTCGCGGCCATGGCGTTTGCTATCTCCGCCGCGCTACTGCACAGGCGCGCGAAGGAAAACAACGGTGACCATTCCCCAAGCAGATAGCGTTCTGGCGACCCCACGCGAGATTGGAGACCTGTCTGTGAGGTGGTGTAGGCACTGATGAACATGGCTTGTTGGGTGGCGTCTTTGGAATCGAGAATGCGACTGACACGGCCTTTCACGGAAACAGACGAACTGTCGTGGACCAGTATCCCGTACTGAAGGAGGCCTAAAGATCATCCTCAAGTCCTCAGACCGACTTGACAGATAGACGTGCATACGCAAGAAAAGTGCAGAAGCCAAAGTTGCATATTTCATCCCCGGCAAGCCGAGCGAAACAGGTATCAGGCGCCGAGAGTGAGGATGGTCTGGTGATCACAAATCCCGGTAATGGACAGACACAGACACACATCAGGTCCATCAGGCCCATCTAACCACCCCGGTCCCTTCCCGCTTTGATCAGCGTGCGCTGCATCTGATCGTGACCCTTCGCACCCCAGGCGCGATCGCCCGTGCTTGAGCCCTGCCACTACCACCGTCTTGACCGCATATGTTTCCGGAACAGCCGCCCTATTTCGATCTTTCTACCGACGGGAACGAGCCAAGTACCTACGTCAGGAAGCACGGAAGCAAGGAGGCGAGCAGACAGGCAAACAAACAAACAAACAGGAAAAGAAAGCAGACGAAACAGGGTCCTAGCTGCACGTTACCTTTCCTCTGGCTCCAGTCCGTGCCTGGTACCGTTTGGCTTTTTGTTCATCTTCTCTGCTCTCTTCTCTTTTCGTCTATGGCTGCCTCCCTTGTGATGTAGCAAGCAGCCATCAACGTGCTAGTGCCGCCGATAGCGCAGGATTGGAACTTGGTCGCACGATTCTCCTCTCAACTTGGCGGGAAAGGGAAAGGGAGGGAAGGGAAAGGCCCCAGCCGTTCCGCAGTTCCATTATTTTAGGTGTAAAAAAGAAGAGATAGCGGTTAGCATCATGTTTCCTAGCCTGGGCCAAGCTTGCTGTTCCACTCTTGTCTATGGTCCCTGAGAGCGACTCTGGTGAACGCCCAGGATCCTCTCCAGATAATCGTGCGAATCCTGGTCAGGCGATCTGGTGTGCGCACGGCAGTCAAATTCAAACCTGCAGCGAGCCAGGCCGCTCCCCCCCTCCTTTCAGAGCTTCTCGGGATCGCTCAGGATGTGCGCTCTCCCTCCCTGGCATTGCGTGCAGAGCCAAACATCCGAGAGGTCCACACCACTCCTCTCCCCCCCCCCCTGCCATGCATTGGCTTCGGCTTGAGGGTGTCCGGCTACCACCCACCACCAGCAGCCGGCATCGCGTGTCCCGTCGAGTATGGGCGCCCATCAGCGCACACGCTGACCGGATACTTGCACACCCACAGTGTTTCCCAAGTCGAGAGGCATCTCTCTCTCTCTCGCTCAGCCAGCCAGCCAGCCAGCCAGCCAGCGAAGAGCTCCAGACTCGGGAAACGGTAGTCTCCTGTTCACCTCGCCACTCGTGCCGTCGCTGGGCTGAGAGGAATTAAGTGCGATAGTTCACGGGGGCGGCACATAAGAAAGAAGATGGGTGGCGGTCGAGAAGATTCTCATGGTGCCTTGCTGCTGGGCGAACGCCGCGTCGTGCTGGATCTAGCCTGCCGTCATCCGCAGCAATCATCAATCGTACTGTGTGGTGTTGGAGCGAGCCTCCCCGGGGCCTTTATGGGATGGACAATTCGAGAAAGCGGCTGCGGCGTCTGCGTCGGGGGGTCACCATCGCCTGACGTAGAGGTGCCGAGATGGCTCTGTGCCGGAGGGAGTGGAGGGTCATCGATTCTGAAGAGATGGATTGATGAGGCTTGCAGGCAGCTCAGCCTCCAAACCAGTCCTGCCAGCGGCCATATTATCAGCGTCATCATCTTGATTTTGAGAAAAAGACACGCACACCCCTCTCCAAGTCCCAGTCACCTGGCGCAGATGTACGCCCCCTTCCCACTTGGGGGGATCAACCCCTGGCATCCTGGTCGCCCATCATCCTCCCATCCTCGTCCACCAAAGTCTATCCCTCTGGCGCTCTTTTAGCGGCCGCGCCCTGGGGAGGATCCCCTAGCTTTGCAGTGCTGAGGCTGATAGAGGCCCTTCTTGGGGCCTGGAGGTGGTATGTTGATATGGTGGTTGCTTGGCTGAGCAGGAGATCGACCCAGGGTCCATCCAGGACGGCGAGGAAAGAGAGATTCCTGTATAGAAGTCCTCTGGGGCGTGTCAAACTTGCGTCCAACCACCGTAAGATTAGGCGGCGCTCTTGGTTCTTTTTTCACTTCCGTGCCCTCTGCTGGAGTCTTTTCTCGGAGATAGATCATGGCGTTCCTGCATCCTGACCCGTCTACGGCCATCCCTACATCCACACGAAGGCTTCCACGTCGATATGTCCAATGATCCCGGACTGGTATACCTTGGACATCCACTTCAGCCTCAGAGGCCAACGCTCCGATACGCAGGGAAGAAGACGTGCATGCGCCATGCTCGAAGAGAAGCAAAGACTGCGGACCTGTCTCTGATATCCCTCTTTTAACCCTCACGCTACCAACGGAGACCCGAGACCTTTGCCTCACAACCCCTCTCGTCCTGCATCTCATTCCCTCGCTTCCTTTCGCCATCACCCATCCCACTTTCAGTTCAGTACAGCGCATAGAGCCCGCTCAAGCCCGCGCAGATCTCAAAACCTTCTCGACGATCCTGGGGTATCAGCTGTGATCTTTTGAGCGCTACGTTTCTGTCTCGATCAGGATCCGCCGTTCCTGCATTAAGCACACGCTATCTGCCATCTACGCCGTTTGTGAGACGGATGAGCCCGGGACGGTCCAGTCTGTGCTTTGTTTATAAGTCCCACTCGAGCATCTCCCTTGGTCCTCCATCGGTCGTTCACCGATGCCACCCTCGAATTTCTCTTTGATCCAAGAAACATTTGACTGGCATTTCGTAGCCAACGTCCTGCATCCACAAAGGCTATTATCATCAGTCCTGGATAACGTGTTCGATCCGCCCCAACCGCTCCGCAGACAAGCCAACAACAAGAACACGTCCACACGTCGGAATTACTGGAGACTACCTGAGACATCAGAGGCAGAATCCGAAAGACGCATTCCTCCGAGACTCAGCATTCTCCCTGGAATTCCCACAGCAGTGTGAGCACCCAAACAGAAAAAGAGGAGCTGCTGATCCTGCTTAGGAATGCAGCTTGTCTCGTCTGCTGGATCGAAGCAAATTACACGCAACCTGCTGCATCGCCACCACTCAGATCTAATCAGGACGACTGGAGCGTTGTCTCAAATCGCCGGTGTGCCTGTGAACCTCTGTAAGCCCGCCCGTCACAGGCATTTTACACTGTCGCGACCTTTGCATTGCTCCCTAGCATCAGTTCAAATATTAGCTCAGCAAGCTATCGCGCGCCTCCCCAATCTCCGGTAAACAAACCTGGCCTGACGTGACTGGAATCCATTTGAAAGGACGACTTCCCCCTCGGGGTCATCGATTTTGCCTTGAGACCCGAAACTGGATCCTACCTGGGGCTCTGTTCAAGACAATATTCCCTTTCACGATTCCGAACGAAACCCTTCCCTTTCCCTCTCCCCCCTTCCCAAAGATACGAGAGCATCTAGCTTGAATGTCTGCAGTCAAGTTCCAGTGTCCGCCTTTCAAGCTGTTCGAGGTGAGTCGGTCTCCAGAAAATTTGACGCAATTTCTCCCGCGCCGTTTCGTCTTGACTCTCAAGGAAGAGACTCGACTCCCTTTTGTTATTTGGCCGAGTTTCCACTCGTAGCAACTTGCCACGAGTCACCCTCTGAAACGAGCGTGTCTTGAGAGCGAGAAACGGAAAGTGAGAGAGAAACGACACTGACATTACATTGTCTGACTAGCCTGGCTATCATCCACAAAAGCCTATAATCGTCGGCCTTGACGATAGGCTCGAGTCTCCGGAGACGACGACGCTGCGTTACGAGGAAGCTATCCGAGCAGAACAAGGGGGAGACCCAGTAGGGGACTCCCATCCTCGGTTTTTAGAGATGGCAACGTACGGAAAGGCATCGTTGCCTCCTATGAGTGGTGAGTTGTGCTCGATTTGACCGGTGTGATTCCAGTACTTGGTTCTAACCTTGTCACGCAGCTTATGATGCTCCTCGATATGATGAACACACATACGACCAATACAGCCAATCGTCGTATTCAGCTCCGTCAGTGGAAAAATATGCACAGCTCAACCAGCAATCATTTGCATCCAACAATGCTGCTGTGGCGAGTTACATGAGCCCTAGCATCTCGCTGGTGTCATGTCAGCCATTATCGGGAATCTCGGGGACCAAAGTGTCCTTGAAGGTCTCGGCCACGTACGAGCTGCTTCCTTTATCGTCACAATTGCCCTACGTCTCCGTTCTTGTAGGATCACAGAAATGCGCTGCTCAGGATTTTGCACGAGAGTCATCCGACACATCGGTCTTTCTCTACTCATGCACGGTGGAGATTCCGCAGTTTATGGTCACGGGATGCGAAAACAGCAACGTGCCATTGTCACTCCTCATCCAGGGCGCCTCGGGCGAGGAAGTCTCACGCACCGCCCTCGGGACATTTCAGTATGTCGACGAACCAGCGGACGTTATCACGGGTCAGGCCAAGTACACACGGCATGATCGCGCGTCGCCCACGGTGCAATCTGACCAGGCGAGTCCTCTCAGCAAGCCTGAGGAGTCAGGACCGCTGCCCGTAAGCGCGATTACAAATACCTTTGATTATCCCACGCAGGCCGCCTCGTACGGACAGTCTTACCCCAGCAGCGACATGATCACAGCGTATCGCACACAGACTTTTACCGAGCCGGGCTATCACTCTCGCCGCCCGGCGCCGTCGCCGTGGAGCGGGTACGGGCCGTCAGGGACCGGTCGCGGGACGAGTTTCGACCATTCCTACACGGGACGTCCCATGATGACGACGCTTCCGGTGCCGTCATCCACAAGTATCTCCTCCCCGGGGTCATCGCAATTGATCCGAACGAGCACTCTCAACGGCAGCGCAGGTGGACCCATGCCAGCTAGCAAAGCCGAGATTCACTTCAATGCCCCGTTGGACACCATGACCAGGAATTGGACGAGAGAAGAGCTTAATGAGCGTCGTCGCATCGTCACTTTTTCTCGGACGATTCGAGGCGGTGTGATTCACTCCAACTTCAAGCCCGTCTCTCCCAGCGAGCGAGACCCGGCCAAGATTTGCATCTCGTGCATCCTCTACGACGACAAGTACTGGGTGACTTCTGTGGATGCTATTTCTCTCCTGGAGCAGCTCGTCACGTCACCTGGAAGCAAGTTTACCGTCGAGGAGAAGAACCGCATCCGTCGCAATCTCGAAGGATTCGGACCCAAGACGGTGGCCAAGGCCAAAGACACGGACGAGTTTTTCCGACTCATCATGGGGTTCCCTGCGCCACGACCTCGCAACATTGAAAAGGACGTCAAGGTGTTTCCCTGGAGAAGCCTGGAACAGGCCGTGAAGAAGATCATTGGCAAATACACATCTTGCAGCAGCTCGTCCGTACCTCCCGGCTCATCTTTGACACAGCAGTCTCACCCTCCGCCATCCGCTGGCTCCTACGCTGCCCTGCCAACGCCACCCACGCAGACCCTCTCATCTCAACATCACGATCACTCGAACCCTTACACTCTCCCGCAAAGCCATCACGACCCCATCCCATCTCCGCGTTCCCTGGCCAGCTCCGGTCCGCAGTGGCCTCAATACTCTACAGCAGCACCATCCTACGCTACGACCGCCACACGAACCATGAGCCCGAACCTCAGGCACGTGAGTCCGCAGCAGCCACCGCTGAGACTCAACACCACCAACGTAGCACCTCTGCCCGGTTTGTCGAGCTACGATCACCGGGCTGTCTCTGCGGGAGGCTATGGCAGCACGGGCCTGCACACGCCGGTCAGCCATCACCATCCATCGACAGCGACGCCACCACGATGGGAGGCCGCCCCTGTGGCCTACAACGAGACCTACTCCAGCGTCCCATCTCATCAAATGCACAATCCGCACTCCATGTACAGTGCCTCATCCTACGGTGACGGAGCGACGCGAGCGTAAGATGATCTTGGGTCTAACACTGCACTGGGGGGTGCAGTATCAGCGGCGTCACCTCGCTTCCAGCGTCAAGGCAAGCTGCTGGATGAGATGGGCGCCTCTTACTCGATAAATGGCATTTTGAGCGCAGTAGGCGTTGTGCAGTATTCGAGACCACCCTCGGCGAATCCAAACTCGTGCAAAAGCAAGTTTCTCGTTCGATGCCTATCGGTGGAGATTCCACATCCAACCACTGGCAGTATATGGGATGTCGTCCGTCTTCCTCCACACCGCGCAAAGATTCAAAGCGCCTGTAGCGCCGCATTCTCGAGTTCCCGTCGTGCGTCATGCGACCGCACGTGCATGATCGGACTGCCTCCTGGTCGATCACAGGGTCTCGGCTCTCTGCCGTCCCTAGTCCCGGCTCGTCAACTAGACGAACTGAGGATGTGCCACATGCCTCCCGGGAAGGTGGGCACACTTTTGGCGAAACAAGAACGTAGAGTTCTTCGAGCTTCACGGTCCTGAGTTCATGTTTGCAGTCGGCGACTATGTCGATCATGTGGTTTCGCTCGGAGCTCCACCACACCACCGTCCATCCACACCAATACCTTCACACACACCACACCACAAATATACACACCAGACTATGGCATCACACCATTTCAGAATCAAGACAGTCATGAGTAGACATGCCATCTGATCCGATGTTCGAACGCGTGGCGCGGCACAGCCATCCATTACCCGAACAAATAGTTTCACTCCTCGAGATGTCGCCGAAGTTTATCTGGGCCATCGAGTCTCAAAGGCTAAGAATGGAGTTAGGGGTTTCGCGTTGGGCTAAACATGTTCTTGTTTTCGCTGCATTTTATGATTTTATGATTTTTACACTTCCTTGTAGGTGTTTGGTCAATCTGCTATCATGATACTCCAAAGCAGAGGAGAAGCATTGGGTCGGAAACGATACATGAGGGGTTTTACGTTTCTGTTACAAGATTCTGGTGTTTTTATATGGTCACGAGATATACATTAATGGTTAATACGAGGAGGATTACACACATGAACGTCCCCCAGTGTCTCTGACGAATAAAGAGCACCTTATTATGGTAGTGAACAACCCAGCTCAGTGCTCTTTAGATTTCGGACGCGCGTGGCAACACGTGTTTCCCAAGATGAGGAGGTGTCGAGCTGTAGTTGCCCTGACATGTGAGCTCAACACCAAACTCCCCCCTCCAGAATCATGTTGGTGGTTGGAAATGAAATTTATGCGCTTCGTACCGGCATCGAGATTTCCTTCCAAAACTCTTTCACCTTGGATCCAGACGCCCTTCTAGACCACGCGAAGTGGTCGAGAGCAGCCAGCGCGCTGGCCCAGTCATATGTTCGTTAAAAGGCATTGGTTGGCAACGATGATCTTTTTTTACCTTTGCGTCGAGTAAAGGCTGAGAGAATCGTGATCGTAGACCGCATCGGATTTAAAGAATGATGACTGCAGTCGGGCTTTGGCTTGCTCAGGCTCGTTCGAGCCCGTGGTGACCAACCTTTCGAATGTTGCACATTGCGGGCATAGCAGCGTTATCGAGATCGAGGTCTGCCTATGTCCAAATTCTTTGAAACAGTCATGGCATTGACAACGAGGCTCACTCCACGCGTTTTCAAACGGGCGAGGACTGTGATCGACCTGATCATTTGCTGATGACAGCAATAAGCAACCTCTGGGACAAATTACATTGGTAAGCGCTCGACAAACTCAAGGCTCTGCACGTGAAGTAAGAGGAAGGGGCTTTTTCCATCTGCAACTCGGGCGGTGGCGTTGGTGTCGATCCGACCAGCAGGAGTGTGACGAAACAGGCAACTCTGAACGAGACTGCGATGTAAGCAACCTGGCTCGCAGAGTTTGTTGATGCGCCAACTTTATCGTGTTTCGACGTGGAAACACAAATAATCCCTCGACCGCTGCTGAATGCAAGATGCAAGCATAACGCGCAGACATGCATGCGAACGGGACATAGTGGACGTGGATACAAGCGTAGAGGGCAACCCGCAGCTGTTTTCTTGAACATTGTAGATTAATGTGGCCGAGAATAACATGGTCTTACTCCATGAATATTTTGTCTGTCAAAGATGCACCTTTCTTGATTACTTGCTTGCGTGCAGCGTCGGCGTAGGACCAGACCTGGTCACGTCACAGAATATAGGAGCTGCATCACGTGACCACTTACAGTCAGTCAATCACAATTTTGACGAGAGATCACGTGACGCCCCCCCTTTCTTGAAAGAATGCTTCATCTGTGACACTTACCCCAGCACCCAGCATCGCTCTTGAACGCGTTATCTAATTGACTTTTCACGAGCATGCACACCGATTCCTAGTTCACGGGGCTCGGCTAGGTCCCCTGCGACGGTTCCGGTGACGGACTCCTCTCGCCTGCGACAACCCCCTGTCGCCATGCCTCCCTGCTCCACTGAATCTGCCAGGCCTTTTCATGCTGCTGGGCGTTGTTGTTTGCACAGACTTTGCCATGGATTAGACGTCAATGATGAACGAGGATGTGCGTCTTCGTGACGAACGATAGTTCTTTCACTGGCCGTGCTCCTTCAAGGACAGAAGAGAGGCGCTCACCAACCAAGCCAACACAAATCAACACCCTGCATTTTCTGGTGCAGGAAACGCTCCATCTCTGGAAAGGGACGGGAACCCCCGAAACCCGTACCTGTGTCATCCTCGTCTGCCCATGTTTTGGAGTCTTGGAGTCTTAGTCGCTTCATGACAGCCTTGGTTTCACCCTCGACCACCCAAGACAATGAGCTAATAATCACTCGACCCATACGTCGTATCGGGCGGTTCTTCGCGACCCTCATGCTAGTTTGATTCTTGTCAACCCACTCTCCTGGGATTCAATTGCGAACAAGGCTGGAACGTTGGCTGGAACGTTCCGACTTGCGGGGGTCAATCTCTCGAACCTTGGCGGCTGGCTTGTCGCCGTACGATGTGATTTCCTTTCCCCAAATCGAAGGTTCCTCGGTGATTTCCCTCATATCTTCTCCATCGTCACATCAATCTGATCGCCCGCGGATCCTGGCGCCGCTCTCCCTCCTTGCTCTTTTCTTTCTTGTTCCAGAGTGCGCTTTACCATCTTCTTCGCCGCCGGTCGGCCAACCTAATTTTTGCTGTATTATTTGGTGCGACTACCAGAACTATCCGCGAGGAAACTTTGATCGACGAAAAGAGAGACGAAATGAAGTCCTCCATAATACTCAGCCTTGGGGCATTACTCGGCACATCCCTCGCCTCGTCACCGCTCATCCTCCGAGCCGACGACGTCCTTCACAAATCCTACGCCTCTGTCCTCACGCGCGACATTCTCCCCACAGCCGACGAGCTCTCCACGCCGTCACTACCGCCAGCTCTATTGCGACGACAGAATGCTGCCGGAACCGCGGACGCAAACTCCACCGCCTCGGGACTAAACGCCACTGAACCAGGCATCACCCTCAATAGAGACGGATCCCTCAACTTCACAGCCTGGTCCGAGCTGATCAACCCGGCGTGCGTGCAGGCGCTGTCCCAGCTCCGTCAGTCGACCAACCCGTCCGGCTCGTGCATATGCTACAACATCCTCTCACTGGACATGGACAGCGGGGCTTTCGAGGCCGACCTGCGGGTGTTTGAGATCAGCGACCCGCGCGACGCCTTCATGGGCCTGCGCGGCGATGAGATCCGCGTGTTTGCGGACTACAACGGGGCGATGGCAAACGGGACCGACCTGACGGGCGAGAAGAGCGCGATGGCGGCCATGCCGAGCGGTGGTCGCCCGCGGCTGAACCAGGTGCACCGCATCAAGGGCCAGATTGACCAAGCAAAGCTCGATGAGAACATGTCGCTGTAAGTTTTTTTCCTGGTGGTCGCATTCTCGAGGAGCATAGCTGACAAACGTTGTCCCAGTTCCGCGTTGGAGGTTGTCCTGATGCCCACCATCACCCTGCGCTCCATGCTCTCCACCAACACCACCACGTCCGTCTCCCTCAACGAAGCCTCGTTCCTCGCCGGCGTCTTCTCGACCTCGCTCGTCATGTCTGACTTTGGCCTTGCGCAACTCGCTGTCGACGATGCCATGGCCGCGCTCGCCAACGGCACCGCAGCGTTCGTGCTGCCGGGTGTGCAGATCATGGTCTTCCCCGTCGGGCTGGTCATCACCGGGAGTTGGCTGCTGATCGGGTTGACGGTGTACGGGTTTGGGACATTTGAGAGGATGCGGTACCGTGATCTGTACAGGTCTCGCGTGGGGAGAAAGGGGGCGAGCAACACCATCTAGAACCGCAAGTCAGACTGGAAGCAGACCTTGAGATGAGAAATCTCTGTATTCATTTTAAGCGCAAAAGAACGAAGATTGTGGTATCGATTTGCTCTCGTATGTCCCTTGTCGCTGTCTTGTATATACCGTTGACCCTAGTTAATCATTATTCCCTTCATGTCAGCTCACGCAGATCCCACTCCCTTACTTCATAGCCGCCTTGCTTCCGCTTCTCAGACGCCCTTTTACCCACAGCGCCACCTCCGTAAACGCCATATACAGCCCCGTCAGCCCCCAGAACGACAGGATAACACCCAGCCCACCCAGCAACCTCGCATCCACGATCGTTCTCGTCACCATCTGCCGCAGACTCGAGTTCATCATGAGCCATCCGTACACCGGCACCATCTGCTGCGCTGCCGTCGTGAAGCTCGTCAAGCTCACCTCAGGCTCCATCTGGCGGTGTCCCAACTCCCGCTGCCGCTCGGCGATCGTGTCGGCCATGCGCCACGCAACCTTGTTGTTGATCTTGTCCCAGGTGCACTCGCAGGCCGCGGCGCGCGCGTTCGCTGCCATACGCCGCCTCGTCTGCGTATCCGACGCCAGTGCGGCGGCTCGGGCGACAAAGTCATCGAGATTGTCGGGCGCGACAAGGTAGCCTGTCTCGTCGTGCTGCACAATGTCTGATGGGCCGCCTTCGTCGCGCGCGATGACGGGCACGCCGCTGGCCATGGACTCGAGGACGACGAGCCCGAACGTCTCCGTGACGGAGCAGTGGAGGAAAACATCGCCGCTCGCGTACGCCGCGGCGAGGTCGTCGCCGGTCTTGAACCCTGTGAAGATGACTTTGCCCTGTTCCCTCAGCGGGTCAAAGAGCTCCTGGACCTCCTTTTCGACATCAGCGTTGCGGTTGCCCCCGACGATGAGCAGCTTGAAAGGCACCCCTCTTTTGTCCATCTCCTTGGTAGCTTTCGCCAGAAAATCAAACCCTTTCTCCCCCGCGATCCTTGACACCGTCACGAAAATCGCCTCCCCATTCGGCGCCAACGTCCGCCTCAGCTCCTCATCTCTCTGGCCCGGGTGGAACAGCTCCGTATTCACCCCCCTCGTCAGCAACTCCATCTTCTGCGCCGGCACACTCTGCCCCGTGAGGTACCGCTTCACGAACCGGCTCGGGTAGAAGATTGTCCGCACGGACGCGTGGCGAAACAGGTAGCTCTGCACGGCTGCAAAGGCCGCGACTGCAAAGTAGCTCAGCGGTGCGGGGAATAGAATCTGGCAGTACCCCGCCAGGTCGGTCTGGAAGTTGCAGATGACGGGGATCTGCTTCTCTCGGGGTTGCTGGCGGAGCTGGAGGAGGACCTGGAAACCGAGGCTGGCGGGTGAGGCGAGGTAGATGAGGTCTGGGGGGTTATCGGGGCCAAAGGTGCGGGCGTAGAGGGTGGAGTTGCGGAGGGGGTAGACGATGGAGAGTTCGGGGTTGAAGGGGAGGGGGTAGCCGGTGACGCGGAGTTCGTGGTGCTGAGGACGGTCGGAGGGACCGAGCGCGGGAGACGGGGGTGGTGTGAAGGTGTTGTGCTTTGTGTGGTTGTGAGGTGCGACCTTTTCATGTCTCTTGTTAGAAGGTTGGCCGGGAGAAGACGAGATGTCACCCATGAAATTGAAGGGGTCACTTACAACGGCCACATCAGCCCCGTTGGCTCGCAGGTGGTTGACGAGCATCAGTGTCGTTCGACTCACGCCGTTCACGGGACCAAAAGACTCTGTGCATAGGAGGATGCGCTTGCCCTTCAACGCGCGGGGGAACTGGGAGAGGTCGTGTTCTGGGTATGCCATGTTGGTGATGGGAGGCATTCTGGTAGTCGTGTTTTCCAAAGACTTGCAAAGAGTGTTGACTGAACCATTAGTATATCTTCTCAGGCAGTATACGACTGGGAGAGGGGCTCAACAAATACCTGGATCTCTCTTGCCTGGCCATCAACCCCCGCGGAGGGGTCATCACTCGCCATCCTCTCGCCTGCGAAATGGATGGCATGCCACACAGCCACGTGTATGTCCGAAAGGTCGAGGATCATTCCGTCGGCGCACACGATCACTCAGGCGCAGATGACTCGGTAACATGCGTGTTCGAAAAGGGAATCCCTCGTTCACGAGAGTTGGAGGCTGGCGCGAGGAGGAGACAATCAGGGACGAGCATCACTAACACGCGAGCTCAGGACGAGACGTGATTGGTCGAGAGATCAGGGTCTACTTGGTGCTAAGAGAGGTTTGGGGGCCCGAGGCGAGGAAGAATGAGTCGTGAGGCTGCTGATCGGCAGACATGAGATAGAAATAGTAACGGCTGCAATTGAAAATTTTGTATCTGTTTGTGAACGGATTTCGTTATGACGCCTCACGCGGAAGAGGACGATGGTAGTGAGGTATTAGTGTATGCCCTACCCTGCTATTCACGGGGTTGAGTTCGTGACGTGAGACTTTCATCACTATTCAGAAATCTCAAAGAGTCCTTCAAGACTATTCTCATGCGTCAATCGGTAGAGTGAATGGTGACAGTACGAGTAGAGAATATTGAGGCTCTATGAATCAATTCACGTGACGAAGGTCTAACAAAGGCAACCCTACACTCAACCCTACGCTCAACCCTAAGATCAACCCTCGAGGGACCAACCCCGACCCCATCTGCCAAAGGCGGGTGCCCCACCTGCTGCCGCCGCCTCGTGAGCCCAACCTCCTGCATATCCCCATCGTCATCCTCACCGTCTTCCTTTATCTCACTAACTTCCTCTTGGGCTGCCTCCTTCTTGGGCTAGTCTTACTGATTCTACGTACGCACGGTGCAATTGTCTTGTTGCGAACTTGAATTGATTATTCGCTTCTGTCTTCTTCCTCGTGATCGTTGCCTATCCCAGTATACTGAGCATGTCGTCCAAACAACCCCTCCAACCCGTTGACCCGAAACCCATCTCATCGCCAGCAGACGACTATTACAGACCAGCCCGGCAGGATGACAACATTTCATACTCTGTGCCCGGGAACTTCACGGAATCCCCCGAAACCCTGCCCCGTCGTGCTCCGCCCTCCGCCAACGTGACCGGCGAAACCACCAGAGCCCAGCCACAGCCTCCATCGTCACAGCCGTATCCTCCCGGTTCAGGCATCGCTCTACACACAAAGATTTCCGAAAAGATCCCCGACCATCCCGGAGGCACGTATGAGATTCCACGTCCGCCCACCCAGACCTTGACGCAGGAGGCTCTTGTCGCGCCACCGAGAGATCTGCGGGCGGCCAGGTTGACATGCACCTACAACCTGAAGGAGTACATCGCCCTGCAACGAGGCCGGCGCGGGACTATGGATGATGACGTCGATATGGACAGGCAGAGGAGTCTGGTGGTGCGTGATCTGAGGGTTTTGTCGAGTGAACTGCGGGCCATCGCGAAAAGGGGACAGCAGGATCGTTGGAGGAAGTTGATGCTCGGGGGTGTATTGTCGGTTCTCCCCATCTGCTCCCTTCTTCTCTCATTTTGGCATCTTTCTTGAGTTTATTCATTTGCTTACATTCGTGACAGATCCTCTTTCATTCCCCTCGTCCGTCGCCTCTTCCGCCGTGACCCCAACGCCAAGGACCAGACGACCGTCAGCACATCCAACGACACCGAGTACGCCTTTTTCCGATCAGCGAGCCTCATCGGCAGGATTCGCGACTCGCTCACGATGGGAAAAGGCGGGTGGCTGGCGAGTATCGCCGTTTTCGTCTTTTCGGTCCTGTATGTGTTTCAGAACGAGGTCGAGATCCGCGTCGCGAGGACAATGGGCAAAAGGATCCGCAAACTGAGAGAGCGAGTGGAGAGAGGCGGATCGGACGATGTGAGGGACGAGGATCTCGAGGTCATGGAGGGATGGCGTTGGAGGATCATTTTGTAGATGAGCGCCTTGGGAACCAAACATACACACACATATATGGCATTCGTGTATATACTCGTCCTCAATCACCTTACACCAGCTCGACTACCGCCTTCCCGCTACTAAAGTACCCATCCACTCCCATAATCTGCATCTCCATCTCCCCCAGCCTCGCTCCCAACTCTCTATACGCATCCAAGTGAGCGGCCACGTCAATGCTCCCACTCTTCCGCTGGCTATTCCTCACAGAGTAGTACTGGTAGAATAACCCCTCGCCCAGTCCGATCCCAACCCTCAGGTTCTGCCAGACCTGATACTTGCTGCCGTCAGCCGTCAAATTTCCCAAGAGCCGTGGCCAGGAGCCTGAGCTGGGAGGAAACGGGCGGAACGTCCCGTATGCCTCGATGATGCTGTACTCAGCCCGTGGATTACTCGTCTCGCCAAAAAGCTGGAGGTAGGCATTGCCGATGGGCTCAAACACAGCCGAGTATTTGACAGCTCTTTTCAGTCTTTGTCAGTCCCCAGTCACACATTTGGCAAAATCAGGCGGGGATAATATTTCACTCACTGACTGCCGCCCGGGTTCCAGCCTATCCCGCCCAGGAACGCACCACTCTCCTCCCAGCTGAACGTCGCGCGGTTGCCGTATCTCGGGTACTCAAAGTTCGCGACGCCCTGTCCGTCGCTCCAAAAATAAGAGTAGTACTTCCCCTCGCAGCCTTCCGTGTGCGAGAGCGCGCACGTTACGCGGGCGTTCATCTCGTGGGGTACAGGTGATGGCGGTGCCCCGGTGACGGCTGTGATGGCCATGAAGCCGATAAAGAGATAGCAGAGATGCATTTTCTACGCGCAGACAGGGACCCAGCAGATTAGGTAGTTGACCTTGCTTTTCAACATGGTCATTCCCTTTCTGTCCTTTTCTAAGACCTTATATAAATGTCATGTTGCGGGGCCTGCTTGCACCCTCAAAACCGTTCCATGCTAGTTGTACTCGTGGCTGGCTCGGCGAGATATGTCGGCATCTGGAATCATAACGGACATAATACATTCGTGACCCGGGTCAAGCGATCATGAACCCTCATTGGAAATGGCAACTTCAGCCTAAAGCCTGCATCGCTTCTTTGTGCGCTTGGCGTGTATGCATGTCAGCGTTCAGAGCGACTGACATCTGTACACACACGTATGAAATTGATTAAGCCCCTTCATCTCGGTCGCCACGCAAAAGACGAGGCACGATGAGTCTCAAACCACTGGATATCATTATCATTTTTTGCGTACTGCTGCTGTGCTTAAAAATGCACGTAATCATCAGCCCGTTGCCCATACCATATCGACAGGGAGACCCAGATTCATCGACCCCAACGCCTGTCCTTTTCCTACCAAACACCCATTGCTTGCCAATAATTACACACCAAACCCACAAACAACAAGTAGATAAAGAGCATCCATCTGAATCACAAAGCCTGAGACGCTGAGCCTCTTCGCGTTCGCCAACCATGTCTTCAGGTCGTCCGCTTTGGCCAGAGACTCATCCTTATTCAGATTCTAAACACCGCCGCCCATGAATGCAGCGAGATCGTCCATCTCGAGAAGTTGCCTCTCAAACGCCGCGCAGAGCTCCGGCCCAGTCATGTCCTGGCTGGCAACGGCATGGCCGTTGTTGGCAGGGGGAGCCGGCGTGCCCGATGGGCTGTGAACCTTATTGCTGTTCGCGGGCTCTTGAGCCTGCATGGGCGCCGTGGGCGCGGCCGGCGGAGACTGCGTGCCGGGGTTGGACGTGGTGGTCGAGCCATTGTTAATGGCAGAGAATCCGGGACGGCGGGGGAGTTGCACCGAAGCTTCGTTCTCACTGTGGGCGGCCTCAGAGGTGGAGCGGTTATGACCTTCTTTGGGCTGGGCATGATCATAGTCCATCGGCTCCGGGCCAGTGGCGTCGCCGTTGGACGAGTTTTCTTCCTTGACGCGGTGTTCCTGCGGACGGCTGTCCGTCGTGTTGGAGATGACGCGCTGCATTACGGCGAGATGGCGCAGCCAGCTGGTCATCAGAGGCCAGCTGTCGGCACCCTCGCTCATGAGACGGAGGCCATCCTGGACAACTTGAGAGGCAGTCTCGAGAGCGTTGGCCGGCGTTAGTCCCTTGAGAGACATGTAGGCAACGGTTGCACTGGCCGTAAACGAGGAGAACAGCATGAAGATGGGGAAGCACGGGTTGTGATCCTTTTCGGTGCCGGCCTCGATGGCGAGAAGCAGGCCGTTGATGGCGTGGCAGGACGTGAAAAGGCGGTCCACAATGTCGTGGCATCGAGCCGTCTGTCGGAACGTGTCAATGTCGAAATTCGGCGAGGTAATATCCTGCAAGAGACGGCGACGCTGAGTGAAAACACCAGAGCAGTGAAGCAGACAGTGCAGTACGGCAAATGTGTAGCCAGACCCCATAGTCATGTGGAGATTGACCTGGCCGGGTTTGTCTCGGAACTGCATGGGCAAGGAGGCGCGTAGGCTCTCAATTCTGTTGACGATGCCAGTAAAGGCTTCCTCTTGGAAGTCAGTGGGAGAAGAGGTCTGAAGCAGATCGATGGTGTCGCGCCAGATCATAGAGGCCAGAACAATGTGACCGAATTCGCCGACCTCGCCTAGGTTGGGGTCCTGACGGTATGCGGGATCAACGTGCTGATTAATCGTCTTTCCATACACCATGTTGCCGAAGGCAAAGTTAATGTCCGTGCAGGGCAGAGCTACATTGGCCAGGTCGTTGCGAGAAAGGGCGGGGAAGCGGCCGGGACTGCTGGTGAGGAAGCAGTCGAGAATGTAGATCAGCCAGATGGTTCGGCGCAGAGACTCCTCCTTGAGGAATAGGTCCGACTCAGTCGGTGCCTGGTGCGGCTCGTTCTCGCCCGTCGGGTGGTGCGAATCAAGAATTCGAAACATGTGCATCATGCGAACAGCCTGGCCCAAGTAGATATACGCACGGACGGCATTTCTGGAGCCCCATTCGTGGATGATGAGGAGACACATGGCCTGAATGTCAGCAAGGCTGGGGTGGTCGATGTTGCCATTAATCAGACCGATGGTCTTGCCAGCAAAGTACTCGGCCGCAGGTGTCGGCCCTCCATACCTGCGGATCAAAGTGGCAGAACTGCGAGCGGCACAAGTGAGAAGCCCGTAGATGAGAACGGGCTCAAGGGTGGCAGCCTTGATTTGCTGGACAAATGAAGGCTTATGAAAGGCGACGCAGGCGGGGAAAGTCTTTGTGACGACTCTCTCGCACTCGGCGATGAGTTCAGGCGTGAGTCTATGGATGCCAAATCAGCAAACAATGCTCTTGATGCCAAACGAAGCATGAGTTCAGCCACGGTTTGGGTTGTGGCTAAGTGTGGCTGCCGGGAGCCAAGAAAGCGCAATCTCGGGCCGGGAAGGATCCGACGTTGGGGAGGGGCCGGATGGAGTGGGGCTCAGGCGCGAGACTCTTTCGGCCTAAGGCGTCAAGAGACGTTGAGCCCCTCCCAAAAATGACGACGGAGCAAAATGGCCGGGCGGCCGTTCGGAGAGGAAAACTGGAAACCCCAGTGCGTGTGCGTGGTGCGTGGTCGCGTTTGCGCGGGTGACAGGCTCAGCCATCACCGCGCCGCCACGGAATCGCCAGCGCGACACCTGACGGTGCGACGCGGTGAGGCTGATCGTACGGGCAAAAAGGGGGCAGAAAAGACAAAAGGGACAATAAGACTCACTTGTCTGCTGTCGCCTGCACGTGACGCACATTGTTGGCGCCTGCAACAGGCTGTCTGGCCTCTGAGGATCCGGGGCCGGAGCCGGGGAGGGATTCGCGAGGGGGGCGATGTGTGGCCTGGTGACGCGCTGGGCTCTGGCCGTGATGATGAGCCATGCTCTCTGATGGCAGATAGCATTCGTGCATGCCCTTTGCGCAGTTCTTGCAGGGAGCGCGCCCGTTTTCGTAGACGCACTTTGTCTTGCCTTTGCGGCATCGCACGCAAGCGCCTCCAGCCCTGAGGGCAGTTGAGCGCACCACGTTGGGGTTTGACATGGTGCCGGGCTCTCCGTGACGAGATGAGGTGAGGTGAGGCGAGGTGAGGCGTGATGGTGAGGGCGAGGTAGTGCGCAAGAGGAGAAGAGGGGGATCGAGTCGCGCTCTTCCGATGAGCGCCTGCGTCCAAGACAGCGCGTTGAGAGGGGTGGGGGATGGGTGACGAGTGACGATGTCAACGCGCGCCGCAGAAGAAACTTGATGGCTTTGCGGGCTCAGTCGAAGGACGACGAGCTGATGGTGGGAAAGAGGGTTGAGAGTGCGAGGCCTAGAGGCACAAATCAACAAGCAAAGGCAAAGCGCTCGGAAAGGAGGGAAACAGATGAGTTTGCCGTGCCAGATGGGCAGAGCGAGGCGAGGTGAGGGCTCTTGTTCTGGCTCTGGTTTCTGGTGGGAGGAAGCGGGCGGCAACGGGCAGCGCGACTGAACTGAACCCTCGGAGGTCCGCTAAAACCAGGTTGCCGTTGCCCGTAGCTCCCGGAGAGGCCAGCAGCGCCAGGCCCTAACGCTGCGAGAATACAGTGGGGATTCGGGCGCTGGCTCAGCGGCGCTGCCGTCTGCTGGCTGGCGATGGGCCACGGTCGGGATGCGCTTGAGTTTGCGCGGACAGGGGACGGGCTGACCTGAGCTGGGCTGACCGGTTGCGACGCGGGATGAGTGATTGGGGGGGGGGATGGGGGATGCTCGCTGCACTGTATTGCTGCTCGAGAAATGCTCGACGATGAGAAGCTACCTCTTCTTCGCTCGCACGGCCACGTTCGTCACGTGACGGGGCCTCCGGAGCTCCTTTCAGATGCCACTCGGGAACACGGGACGCGGGCAGCTATGCAAGAGCACCCCAAATTGGTTTTTTTTTGGCTCCTACTCTCTTGCCCTTCCCTTGGGTCCTTTCGGTTTCTGGCCAATGGCTGGTTGCCGGCCCCATAAAACCCAATATCTCGGTCTCACCAGAAGGCGATCCGCAGGAAGACCTTCGAAAGCCACCGTCAATTCATGTGCGTGATGCTTCTACAGCGATGCTCGCACAGCCTGTAGAGGCCTTTTCACCGCCTTCGGCTTCTGGCTTGATGGCAATAGCTCCTCCATCGCTCCTGCATGCTTTCGCCGACTTCCCGTTGGTCGGCCCCACATCTACGCTGGGAGCACCTGCCGTCCCAAGTTCGCAATCAAGCTACCACAAACAGGGCAGCAGCAGGCAGGCAGCAGGCAGGCAGCAGGCAGGCAGCAGGCAGAAGTGCCAGGCCCAAACCTCCCCGTTTCCCATCACCACTTTCAATCTGGGTCTTCATTCTCTCTCTTCTCACACTTCTTTTGCTTCAGTCACGGCCGTCACCGAGGTAGAACTTCGACTATGTCGCCGCGCGCTACCACAGAGGCCGCCTCTCGCCGGCGTATCCTGTCCCAGCGGCCCCGACTGACCTCAAAGACCCCGCGTGAACCCACTTGGCATCTTCCGAGACTGCCATACCGAGACTTTTCCGGCTGACACCTGACCATTCGAATATGCCACAGTGACCGCACAGCCAGTATGCTGGGAGCAAGCCGGACGAGCGCTCTGACAGGATCATTTTCCGCGCAACAGACGACGGACAGGCGAGTTGCGGCTGGCATCAGAGGCCGCTTCTCTCTTGGTCTCGGCTGTGCGACGAGTCACGCTCACGCGCAAGCCCGGGCGCTCCAGTTATTTCGTCGGAGCCAGAGCGTGGATCCCAACAATGCACAATGCCGGCGCGGAGTGGAGATCTCGACCTCGACTAGATCGAGAATAGCCGACAATCATTTCGCTGGCTCTGTGATGGGCCGACAGAGATGGGCTGTTCAGAAGCGTCATGCTGAGCATTATCCAAATGGTACGGCACGAGCCTGGTGAAGGGCGCCGAATCGCTGACTCTCGACCTCGCTTCGTCGCACCATATAATGCACGATCAGCACATCGCAGGCTGCGCGTCACGAATTCTCCTTCAATGCTCTGCTCTGCGACAAGACACAGAGCGGCTGTTCATTAGTGTGACCCAAGACGGATCGACCAGAGCCAAGGACATTCCGTTACTCTCTTTCTAGCCTATCCATCGATGTGCCGTCGCATTGTGTGGACTTCCTAATCGGGCTGTCCACCAACCGGAGGATGTCTCGATGCTCTTTCTGGCCTCTTTGCTCGTCTCCCAATATATGGCGGTACATGCACGCTTATATTGCTCGCTACCAAGCTCACTGTGCCAAGCCGTACTTGCAATACTCAACTTGCTGCAGGCTTGGGAAGACTGGTTTGGGCAGCACAGTGGAACCTTGGTCATGCACTTTTACCTGCTGCCGCTCCTTGTTTAGTCAAGTATATAATGTCCTCCCTCATCTCGCCTGTCATGTCTATGTTACAAGTAGGCCATCGTTTGAATTCAACCGCAACGCTCACCATGAAGGCCTCCATCGTCTTCTCTTCCCTCCTGGCTGCAGGCGCCAATGCTCATGCCATCTTTCAGGTACACAGCGACCATCAAATCTTCGCTCCTGAATCCCGAACTGACCCTTCTAGGAACTCTCTGTCAATGGCGTCGGCCAAGGCTTGCTGAAGGGTCTTCGTGCTCCGAACCAAAACAACCCCGTCGAGGACGTGACTTCAAGCGGTATCGCTTGCGGTGTCGTCGCAAGCAAAGACTCCAACGTCATCAAAGTGCCTGCTGGCGCCAAGCTTGGTGCCAGATACCAGCACGTAATCGGCGGCGCACAGTATCCCGGCGATCGAGACAACCCCATCGCGTCTTCTCACAAGGGCCCAGTCACTGCCTGGCTGGCCAAGGTTGATAACGCTGTCTCTGCCAATGCTGCGAGTGCCGGCTTCTTCAAGATTGCCGAGGAGAATCTCGACACCTCAAGGGGCGTCTGGGGTGTCGACACCCTAATTGCGAACGACGGATGGTGGTCCTTTACCCTGCCCAGTTGCATCGCCCCAGGGCAGTACCTCTTAAGAGTCGAGGTGTTGGCACTTCACAGTGCCTACTCTTCCCCCGGCGCTCAGTTTTACATGAGCTGCGCCCAGATCGAGGTCACCGGCAGCGGCACATTCTCACCGCAACAGACTGTCAGATTCCCTGGTGCCTATGCGAAGAACGATCCCGCGATTGTGACCAACATCTACGGGGCGACTGGACGTCCCGACAACAACAAGCAGCCTTACCAAGCTCCGGGCATGCGGCCGATGACCTGCTAGAGGTCCTGAGATATGTGTTCAAGCTTAGCAGAGTGGTGGGACGAGGATTGATCAACGTTGTATTAAGCTTAGAGTGACATATGCCAAAAGATACCATCCAGTACTTCGTATTCTCTCATTCAAGTTGAAAGCCCTTTACTTGAGCTCGTAGGCGAGTGCATCCTTGCCAATGGCACTCCCCAGGCAGTTGAGCCCGAGGCCACCGGTAATATCATCCACACCGTCGACGGCACCGCCGACAACATCACCAACGCCGTCTCCAAGACTGCCCCCGTTGCCGCCGCCGAGGAGACCGCCGGTAAGACCTCCGGTAAGACCGCCAGTGGTGCCGCCGAGAAGACCGCCGCCGCCACCACCACCGAGGAGACCGCCTCCGAGAAGACGCTTTCCAAGTCCAATTCCAGAGAGCAGGCCCGCGTCCAGGGCGTTCAGCCTGCTGCTGTAGGTCACGCACTTTGCGCCCGAGGTAGCCAGATCGGTGTAGACGAGGAATGACTGGCAGCCCTGCTTAGAGTCGCACACGGACGCGCAGAACTGGAACTTGGAGTTGCTGTCGAGCTTGGTGCCGGAGGGTGCGTTGGTCGTGCCGATAAGGTCCTTTTGTGCGAAGCACTTGATGGTTGACTGGGAGTCAACCTGGGTGAAGGCGTTTGTGGGCTTGACGACCTTGGTGCTGGTGACAGTTCTGGTTGAGACGGTGGTGGTCTTGGTCACGGTCTTGGTGATGGTCTTGGGGACGACCTTGGTGACGATCTGGCCCTGACGCGTGGACGTCTTGGTGACGAGCTTGGTCTGGCGGACGGTGACCTTGACGGTGGTGGGCTTGCCCGTCACGGTGGAGACCTTGGTGATGGTGCGGGTGACCTTAGGCGTCGCTTTGACGGTCTTGGTGACGGTCTTGACGGGCGGGGGCTTGACGTAGCAGCCGCAGCCCTTGGAGATGGTCGTCCTGTCGAGTTTGGAGAGGGCCTTTGACACCTGGGCGTTGGTGGCGCGGGCGAACAGGTCGCGCTCCTCGAAGTCAGAGGCGTCGCGTGCGGCGAGCTCCTCTTCGGTAAAGTCGCGCTCGTCCAGCTCGTCGTCGAAATCGCGGGCCACGAAATCGGCCTCGAACGCGGTAGGCTCGGGGGCGCGCTTGGCGAGGCCGTCAAAGGAGGTGGTGGTGATGACCTTTGTGCTGGTGGCAGTCTTGCGGGCGAGCGATTCCACGGTGCGCGTAACGGCTCTAATGGTTTTTTTGGTCAGTTCCAGACTCACAAAATCACGAGGGGAGAAGATGGGGGCGTGCGTACTTCTGCGTGGTCTTCGTGGTGGGCTTGCCGTTAACGGTAACCTGAACGGTCTTCTGGACGTTCGCGGTGACCTTGGCAGTGACTCTGGCGCCAGGCTTTGACGAGGTCTTTGTGATGGTCTTGAGGACGGTTGTTGGCACCGTCACGGTCTTGGTTTCTATTGTTTCGTAGAGTCAGTGGAAAAGTGCTAGAGTGGAGGGAGGCTGTAGAAGGGCACAAACTTGTAGTTGTCTTGGGCTTGTAGCCGAGAACGGAGGAACAATAACCGCTCGCCTTTAGAGAGGCGACGATCTTATACGCGGGATTGCGCTGACAGGCACCAGAGACGGCACGGTCCTCAAGGACATTGTCCGCAGTGGGCAGGGCAAAGACCACTGAGGTGGATGCGAGGATGGCCATGAGGCTGGAGGTCGAAGGCAGCATCATCTTTGGCAAGCTTGGGAGAAGTTGCTTTGGAGAAGATGCTTCAGAGATGTTGTTATTTTTGCTGATTCTGCTCAAGGATGTTGGGCATTGCGAGACGTGGGACAGCTTTATATATCTTGTGTCGTCGGCCTCATGTTCGCGACTTCTTGATCCAGACCTCGCTTTCGCAAGTAATATTGCCTCATTTGGACAGGATCTAGCCCTTTCAAGACTCGACCATCATACCGTCTCAGCTTCACTTTGTCGAGACCCTGTCTTTGCTTTCGCATCAGGATAGTCTCCTGGGAATGCAGACATCCTCCACTGAATTAGCCATGGAGAGCTTCGTGGAAGTCTGTCCCCATCTCGCGCGAACCGGCAATCTGTCAGATCTAGCTCCGGATCTTGAGCAACCGAATGGTATGTGTTCCTCGTTCCAGAGAGGGCCTCGATGCCAAGGGGAGCTGCTCGTGTAAGGGTAGTTCCCCTTTCAAGCTGAAGAGAGCGAGAGGACCAGTCCAGGCCACGACAGCCCATATTTCCACCCAGGCGCCAATTCATCATCAGCTGGGCATGGTTCGCCAGAGATTCTGCCGTACGCGGGTCTTTCTTAGCCACTTTGGGCAATAGACTAACCGGAGCTTGCATCTGGGGCTGGCTTGTAAAAAAGAAGGGATGGCTGCGGTCTGCATTCCAGTCCGATGGACTACACATGCCTACCGCGGTGTGTCTCCCTGTTTCCCACGTGTCTGGCCGGCCTGGCCGACTTGGCATCGAGGATAGCACGCGTATCTTTTGCCCTAAATCAGTGTTTCGGGTAGATCTGGGCTTTCGTAAGCGTTGGCAGCGCGACGGATGAGGTTAGGAACTTTGAGGGTTCGCCGTGAGGCTAGCACGGGAGGCTCGCGTTCCGAATCATGGGGGCTGAGAGCTGGCAGTTCCCTTTCTTGAGCTATCGATTTGTCTGCCAAAGTTGAAAAAAATGTCATTCCTCATGAAAAATGGTGTAAATTCATCTGTCTCATCGGACAGCCCCCATGTGTCAAACGTCAAATGGAGAATAAGGGTCTGTCTCGGTCGGTTGACCGTTCAGCTCTAGTCGGTGGACGAAAGATAATCAAAGGCATACCATAGACTGATTGCAAGCCTTTGTTTAAATCTGTGTCGCCAGGTGCAAAGTCTCTCTTCGGTTTCTGATGTGCAAGTTCGCTTGTCACTGGGAGTCTTCAACATCTCGCCTTATGGGTGGTCTCGAACGACGCGTTTCCCGCGTTTGCTTTCGGCTTAGTCGAATCGCTCAGCCCGATTGACTTTTCCAGCTAGACTCTTCGGCGAGGGACAGCTTGAGGGTATGCCTGTCAGCATCTGAGTTACCGTCGTCCACACCACCAGTCTCGGTACCAGCACTCAGTGAAGGGCCCCGTCCCCGGCAGTGGCTTCCCGACAGCCTCGTTCACGGGTGCTCGTCACATTCCAGGACAACACTTGCCATGGATTCGGCACCAAATGTAGCATATCGTGATTAGAGCGTTATATCATTATATACAGCCCGTTAGCTGGCTCCTACAGGCCTGGACCTGATCTTCATTCCTTCAGACCCTTCTTAACCGCTTTTACTGAGCAGCACGTGTCCCATCCAACTTGTCTGCCGCGTTCTTCGACTTGAGGTTCTCCTGGTTACCCATAAGGTTGGCGTCGCCGCCAAGGGACTCGATTGCGGCGCGGCTGTTCTCCTTGCTCTCCTCGCTGGTGTCTGTGATTGGCTTGTCAGAATTGACCGGACAGCGGATGTACCTCGCGGCGATCTGAAGCATCCAAGCGACGTGAAGATAACGCTAAGCAATCACGGTGACGAGAACGTACTTGGGTTGGAGAGGTTGGCCTTGTGACCTTGGATCTTGTTGGAAACGTCCTCATGACCTCGGCCAAGCTCCTGCATATCGTTGGAGATAACCGACTTGCTACCGGCGGAATCCATCTTGATTTGTTTATTGGGGTCTAGTGTTTTGTTTTTGGTAGTTTACGAGTTTGCAGTACAATTAGCTGCACAGGAACGTATGCTGGGGTATGTTGCTTATGTATATGGTGGTGGGCGATATGACGACAGATTGCACGGACCTCCACCTCCGCCCAGGTCAGCTTGCCAAGTTTTGCTGAATTATGAATGACCGGCAGGCAAACACGCAGAGACATGTGCAAGTACCCTGCTTGCGGATAATTCAATCGAGATTCGACGCTGTCGCAGTTGGCTTGGGTTTCCCACTTCCAAGAAACGTATGCGGTATGATGCAATGTGGGGGACAAGGTGGGATGGTGCTTGGCATCCGTAGGGCAGGGGGCCTGCCACACCGTTTGGCTCACGACGCGGTATGACCCGTGCGCGTTACGCCTGGAAGTGAGGTTAACGTGTTCGAATCGGTGCTCTTTGGTGACATTTGGTCAAGGACGGAACTCGTTTGGCCTCAAGTCGGATTGTCAAACGCGGTGGCCAAACCGTTGCCCTCGATCCTCTCCCCGAGCCTCGTCACAAACATCCAGGCTGCCCGCGATAATTGATCACTGACTTCGTCTCCTGCGACTCTCACAACCTTCAGACGGCTCTGCGCAAGAACGAATCCACCACATGAGATCTGGACGATTCTCACGCCCGGGTGAAACAAGTTTAGCGCGAGGTGATGATCGAGGTAACGTGCTAGCGCTTCCGTGAAAGGTTGCTCGGCGCGCTGGGCGTCCGTTGTGAGCCAACCCCAGCCGTCATCGCCGTTTTCCCCAGCCAACTTGCGTCTTTCTCGGGGGTCGGATTCCCAGCTCGGCACTCGCGCTGTCGATTTTGGTCGAAGATTCTCGCCTGCTCGTACAAAGAGCTGGAGATCTCGCGGGTAGATTGTGATCTCAAGACTTCGTAGGCCCGGGTTTGATGAGGTGTTGACAGGTTCCTGACGTTCGGACAGCTCGTCATCTGATCCGATATCGTCGGTTCGCGGTGCCACGTCGTCGTCTGGCAGATGGAATCCGAGGGTCAGGACAAAGTCGGGCCCGTTGCTTCGCAGCCCCATTTCTTGAATCCAGGCTTCCCATATCTGCACCAGCGTCCGTGTTCCAAGGTTGATCTTGCCAACGCGGCAATCAAACGTCGACGCAATCCATTCCGAGATGACGTTCTTCAGAGGCTGGGGCATACGCAGCAGCATGAGAGGGAGGTGCACGAAGTTTGTGTCGTCTCCTTGTGGCTGCATCATGAAAGATTGCGTATGACGACCGGCGCCATTCGCATAGTCTCCGACCCCTGGAAGCAGCAACGCGTTGTACGCTGCATTCTCGTGACGAATATGTATCCAGAGGCCTTTGCCAGTTGCAACACCACCCCTCAGTGTCTTGCCTCGTCTCGCGGCTTCGGTTGATTCTTCAGGCATCTCATCGCCCAGAACATCCCGTGCGTCAAACCACTGTATCCGAACCGCCTTGAGAGGTCCTACTTGTCCGGTTGGTGTCTCTGTAGCTTCCAGTCCGATTTGAACACCTCGGATGACGTCTCCTACCAGAACTTCGCGAAGCCGTCTTGCAAGCTCGGTCAGGCGTGTATCATCCAGGCCTTGTGTGCCAACATAAAGCGGAGAGACACGGTGGGTGGAATAGGTCGTGTTGAAGAAGGGCGGTGCATCTTTCGGCGTTTCTTCGACGGATGGTAAGCGGCTGACTTCGGATGGAGCAGGCGAGCGGTTCTCTGCGCTGGCCTGACTGAGGCGAGCCATCGCGCATTACTATCGTCGTTGGTTTGGCATCTATGCTGTCGTGTGTCATGCGCGTCGCGTCGAAAATGAGTGACCGTGTTGAGGAAATAGTATAGAACTATCTCAGACGATTTTGAGTGGCCATATACGCGTCAGCAAGTATCGTGAAGGTCAGCATCAGGTCGTGTGTGGTATGTTTGTTGATGCCATGTTGGTGGTGGCAGAAAGTTGGACGCGTTTGCAAGTTGCTCCATGTCACAAGCTACCCGGGAGTTTTGGCATGGGTTCCAGAACATTTGGCCAGTCGCGGTTGATACAAGAAGGTGTAAGAAAAGTATTTTGCTTTTTTGTTTCTTGGTAAAATTTCCGAAACTGTCATTCTACGGTTTCCTGATCGACCTCATCGCTCGAACGCATTCTGGTTTGAAACTGAAGTGTTGGGATATCAAATTGCGCCCGGTAGGGAGTCACAGCTCTATTCGAACCAAACATCTAAATGCCCCTCAACTCAGTGTATCCCAGAACACATCACGTATGTGCGAAAATTCTGTCTAACTCCTAATTTAGTCATGACTTGTTAGACTTGATCGTTTTGAAAGCATCAACATCACCGCCTCTGGGATCTATTAGGCAGAAGAGTCACGTGGCCGGGCAAATATTGACCCGCGTCTCGCATGTCTACAGCATTGACTTGTCCCCCACTAATGAAAACCTTGTTCCCTTGAAAACAGGAAGCGAAATGATTCTCCAACTTGATCTTTATGTGGTTATGGCTCGGCGAGTAAGACACCAAAGCCGTTCCGCAGACGCATAACGGCTGTAGTCACCTAACAGTGAAAGCGCATTCCAAAATAGGCAGCTTACACATCGCCAGAGGGCAGCCAAGAAGACTGGTTACGCCACAGAGGGTGACAAACAGAATGATAGAGATCAAGAAACAATATTCCTGTAATGAAGTGAAAGAGTCGCCGAGTTGTTGAAACGGACGTTTGCAATTAGTCGTTGAATTGTTGCGACTATGCCTTCACCGTTCCTCTTTGAGGTTTCGCGCCAGCTTCCATCGAGTGAAATGGCCGAAACTGCAACAAGTTGTGATGAAGCGAAATTAGGAATATTTTCGCCGTTACTTTGCCGTAAGAGAACCGAGTTATTACACAATTACTGATGAGTGAAGAACTCCTGAAACACTCAAATCAACGTCCTTATGAAGAGAAGGCTCATTCTTGGCCCGGCCATATTGGTAACACGCGGCGAAATACACCGACTGAGGTCCTCATTAAAGTCAATTTCATACATTCATACAGAGTGTGTGAATGTTTATCCTCGAAAGAAGTGCTTCTCTATAGAGGAATAAATAATCAGCTTGTCTTAAGGTAACAAGCTCGACCTTTCTAGTCCATGAAGCCCAACGGGGCAGGACTGCGTAGGCGCCTGCCCGTATCACCACAGCAAAACTTCTGCCACGACGCAGGATCCCTTTCCTTATCAGCAGCCTTTTCCGCGACCGGCCTACGAGGAAAATAACATTCCCAGTGCCAACACGGAAACCTATTTCTCTCGTTGGCAATATCATTTCCTGGACGAAGAGAACGAGAAATAAAAACAACCCGGGGCTTTCTTAGAACTGGTCGTACTGGGGGTGTTCCTCGATTACACCACCGGGCGGCCCTATTTGGTTTCCATGCGAATAGATTATGTGAGATCTTATGCAAAGAGACCCCGTTTCCACGCCACCGCTGACTCTGATCATCCCCGAACAGACAGGCCTTAACGGTCGACAGGCCCGCGAGGGTGCCCGTGGATGCAAAGTCCTTCTCCAAATACAGAAGGACTCCTCTTCGAGATCATGCATCTTGCTCTTCGGACGGCCGAATCTACTCTTCATGATCCTTGGGATTCCTTTGACTCTTATCTTCCTGATTGTCTTTTCACTTCTCTACAATCGCAGACCGAGGAGCCTGTAAGTCAAGATATATGAGGACGAATTACACTAGGGGGAATCTTGGAGCTCATGCAGAAGTTCTAAGGGGTGCTAGTGAACCCGAACCCCCTTCGAGGCCACGCCTGGCTCTCGTCTTTTAAGGCCCCTTCACAGAGAGAGGCCACTGGGGCCTCAAGACCCGTTATGTGCCTTGGCCATGTATGTTCAATAATATTTTCCTCTTGACGTGGGAAATTCCATTCTTGCTATCCTCATATTCTTTATCTTCTTCTCATCACTCTCTTTTGCACTTGAAAACATCCGATGATACTACACATCAACAAGCATTCCCGAACACAATGGATGACGATTTCACACCAGGGGAGATCCTTGAACTCATGCAGCAGTTTCAAGGTGTTCCTCTGCCAAATTTCAACGCTCAGTGGGAAGATTCACGCTACAATATTCTATGCGTATCAGATTACCTGGATAGGCGTCCCGGCGACTCCACGAATCTCGATTCTTCCCTCCAGAGGAATGGGACCGATAGACCAGGATGCGGCAACTTGAACCGTATCGTGGCTACGGGCCTCCAGAGGGAAATCATCCTGGCTTCTGCAATCGCCAGCGTAGTGTCTCTCAGACAAGTGAACTCTGATTTCAGAGCCACAATTGACGGCCTCCTGGCATACCAGACGGTCAGAGATGCCAAGGCTATCGAGGCAGTCCATGCCCTCGGTCTCGAAAACCACTGGATCCTTCAAGACCTGGCTGCCAAACTCGGCGCGCCCTGCGACAAGTGCGGCCAATAAGACAACCTTTGGCTATTTCTTCTTGCCAAAAGAACCGCTTGCCATACTTGTTCATTCACCGACACGAAGCTTCGAGTTCTACCCGCCCGCGTAGCTTACCTCCTTTGGGGCGTGATGAAGGAGGACATGAAAGACGTTCCTCGATGTCGGGTGCTCTCCGGTCTTTACGGTCCGACGTTTCATCGGCGGATATTGCAGGCCGATGAAGTTTTCGACGAGACCTCAGTAAAGCAGCTTTCACGACTTATCGTTGGGCCTGGAGCGAGATTGGAGCGACTTGGGCATATAGCTCAAGCTTATGAAGAATTCGGCGAGTGGATCCAATTGGAGGATGGCAGGCAGTTTACACAAGCCATTCGCATTGGTTCGGGTGAGCATGTAAGTCAAAAGCATTATGTTATCCGCGATTTAGCTGACGCTTGATGCTTGACAGATACCTGGACCTCAACGAATGGAAGCTCCTGTTCTTGACAACCAGCTGTAAATCGAGAATGCAGGAACATCAATGGATTTTGTGAAGCTGTTTTATCAAGTGTGACGGATAAGAACTGGCAAAGATCCGCAATGGGCATCATCGCGCGTTGATGTGCGAAGCTCACGGAAGGGAACGGGGTTTTTTTTTTTTTTTTTTTGGGTATTTACTGTCAAGAAAGCTAGTGCATACTTGAACATACAAGATAATAGCAACATAAATTTACTTAAAAAATCTCGAAATCCTGGCCACTTCATGTTTTGTGAAAAGGGACAATGTGTGATACTATGCATAGACAGCTCCGCAGAATTTCTGAGAGACAATCAAACTTACAGCAGAAGCGATCATGCCCTGACTGTCACCACATTACCAATTTGAAGGCTTGATAACCTCAGGGAATTTATTGTGACACGTTGCCTCTTCTGTCAAAGTTGAGAAGGCCTCGATATTATACGGCTCACAGTCTGGAGGAGGTCACAGAATTACGCGAAGGAACATGATACGAGCTATCCCCTTGCAGAACAAAGTCATAATTGAGGCTCACGTCAGGAGAACACTACTAGAAGCGAGGTATCTAGATATGTAGCCAACCGGAATTAAACGAATGTTGCGCAAGCGTTCGGTTTGGTTTCAGTACGCACGCGACGCGAGCAGGTGTTTCGAGTAGCGGATGAAGTCTGACACGAGAATCCCAGAAGGCAGCATCCATGATCTGCTAGGAGCATAAAAACCTAAAAAGCCGATAAGCAGTATCTTTACGACGTGTTTTCGTAGATAGAAGGAGTCATAACTTGCGTACGATGTTGGTGTAAACCTTCACAGACTAATTTCCGTCGTGAGACTCTCGTGTCATTCAAGGAATCCAGCGTGCCCCTCGAACAGCTCATATGATAGTTCTATGAAATTTTCGAATCATAGTGCTTTGAAATTCCATACTCGTCAATGAGCACGTCGAAGTCGTCGTCTTGTGTCCCCCCTGAACCGCCAGATTCGCCGAGCAGCATCGGACAACCCCACAACGGTTCGATGGATTTGGGAGAAAAATTACTCAAACTTTGACAGCACGTGAAAAAAGTTCGTTGAAAACTCCGAGTAAGCTTTTCTTCCTGTAGAGCTGGAGAAAGTGTTTGTGCTTTTCTGAATAACGCTCCTTTTGGCCGCCAGCAACGGGAAACCCCCCGGCTTATTCCACCATCTCAACTCCAAATACGCTCAAAAAAACAGCTGCGGAACGAGCACGAAAATCGGATTCGACGAATCTAATTTTCATATCAGAACATTGACTTTCATTCTGAAGTCCCTTTGACCATCGCTTTACAAAGAGCAAGCACAGACGGTCGAGGCAAACAATATTCACCTCTTTCGCAGCTCAACTCAATCTGCCAGAATTCACTGGATGTCAGTGAAAGTAAAGAAATTCACTTCACTTGGCTGCCCTGGACTGCTTCATCGTATATAATCTCTGCATCAAGCTCGAATTCGAAAAATGGTTTCTGTTCAGACCATCACCTTCCCTCCCTTCATCAAAACCACATTCCCTACCTCCATACATTACAATCTCTCTCGGTTTCATATTCTTGGAACTCCACTTTCGAATTATTCAACACCGATCATGGAACAGCCAGACTTCACCGTCGACATGACGCTCGACCCGAGAGACCTGTTACAGCCTTGCGAGAATGGGCTTCTATCTTCCAGTGGATACAGCATCAACCCCAATGGTGCCTCTTTTCAAGGTAAGCTATAACCCTAATGTACTGTACACATAAGCCTCAAACTAACACCATCTCAGATGTCCCCAATACCAGTGTCGATTTTCAACAGTTCCAGCTCCCGGTGGAGGCCGTCCAAAACTACCCTGACCCCGTACAAGCTCAAAACAGCATCCAATACTCCCCTTCCTTGGCGACAGTTCAACAGATTCAACAGCTTGAGTCTGCCATCAACCCCTTCGACCAGCAATCTGCCTATTCCAACTCCTTCAATGACGAGAATATGACGGGAATGATGAGCGGAGATGAGCTTCACGAGTTGGACGACAATGAGTTCAGCGGGCTGCTCATGAACGTCGACGGTTTGGCTCCGCAGCCCCAATTGCCAGTGATGTCCCAGGATGTTTCCTTTGACTTTTCATTTGGCGACGCGTTTGTGGCCCAATCCATGAGCCAGGACGGGTTTAACTCGTTCACTTCCACCTCTGCAGCGGGTACCATGCTCGAGAGCTCACCTGAAGCGATGTATCCAACCTACACCATGAGCTCTACCCCTGCGAAACAACCCGCAGCCTTCGGGAAGTCCGAGCATGGGACGACAATGACATGGACAGCTGCCGGCAAGGCCCCGATCTCTCCATGTTCTGAGACTCCGTCCCCGAAGTCTGAGAACAGCGCCTCGAGTAACGAATATTACCAGCACTACCTCGATCGCGTTGCGCACGTGAGAGACAATGGTCCCATTCAGACCGCTCGCGTCGGCAAGGCAAAGCACGGCGGAAAGACAACGGATACGATGCGCGCAAACATTCCCTGGGTCAACGATATCAACAAGAGCTGCTCCGAGGAGAACATCGCGACGCAGAGCTTCCGCGGGTACTGCGACAACATCAACATCGCTCGCCTCGCCGAGAAGATATGGAAGGAGGCCCACACGCAGGTGGTGGAAAAGTGCACAACCCCTGAGACGGATTCGACGTTCCCGAATCTCAATTTGCGTGTTGCCGGCGAACGGGATGAAAAGTACCTCAGGCTCGCTTCGCAGATCTTTTACGCAATCTGCGACTGGAGGTACGTCTCCGAATGGACCCAAATCGTCAACGAGACCGATCGGACGGAACTCTCAAAGGCCGTCGAGGAAGAGCGCCGTCGCAACGGCAAAACCAAGGGCGGCGCCACCATCAATGACCTCCGCCCACCCGAGGGCCTCCTCAAATCCTGCCTGCCGTCCTTCAAGGAGCAGCACAGACGCATGATGGGCTATGAGTTCCCTCCCGACTGGGAGCTCGAGCTCCTCGCCTCGACCCTCCTCAACGCCGCCATCTCGGCCCAGCAGGGCAAGCTGCTGGTCCAGCCGTACAGCACGGCGGACCAGGGCTAGGAGCCCTACAGCTCCCTGCAGGACCGGGTGGACGCGATCGCGGAGACGCTGCGGGTGAGCAAACAGGTGTACAAGAGCCTGCGGAGCCAGAGCGGGAGCTGGGTGCCGAGGGTGGCGAACCAGCCGCGACACGAGCTCAAGTCCAAGATGAATAATACGATAGTGAACACGCAGAAGAATGAGAGAGCGAGGGAAGCGACGAAGCACTCGAAGGAGCAGAAGGCGATGGGAAAGAAGGCGGCGAGGGATTAGCTTTGGTGTTTTGGATCTGTGCTTGATTTCTTCGTGGTGTGGTGGCTGGGGATTCCTGATGCAAAAGGACGAGTTTTGGGTATTCTCTTGTGCATTTCGCCCTTTGTTGCGGCCAATTTGGCCGGGCCGTGACGGTTCAGCGAGGCTGGGAATGGTGGTGCGTGTTTTTGGAAACGGACAGAGGATCTCGAGAATAGTTGGGTGGATGAACAAGTCCATGTCGTGAGACAATAATGATAGACCTACCCTACTCTACAAACTGTCAGTAGCCAACATGCTGAAAATGTGAAAGTCAAACGCCAGTGCACGAGGGCACTTTAACATCCAATGCTAAATCCGAAAGAACCATCAAACACTTCGGCATCCTCTACCGTCTTTGTGCCACTGCCGTGACGCAGCGCCTTGAGAGCGTCCATCGAAGGGACCTTGTTTGGCGGGTAGAACAACAGTAGGTTCTCCATATCTTCTGGCGTGAGATCGCAAAACTCTGTCCAACTGTACGCATCGCTGACTTTGATCATCCACTTCATCCTCTTGGGGCTCTCCTCGGGGGCGGGCGCGATCTTTCTCAGGCGGCTCCGCAGGTCGCCAATGGCCTCGATAGCATTGCCGGCGTTCTTGGGCAGAGAGCTCGCAATGTACCTCCTAATCAGTGCAGACAGCCTCGGGCCCTTCCCATTGGTGCTGACCATGATCTGGAGGGGCCCATCCCTGTGGACGCTGCCAAAGTAAAAGTCGCACTCGGGCGGAACGTCGGCAATGTTGGCTGGGATGTTCTTCTCCTTGCACAGCTTCCAGATGGTCGTCGATGCGGCGGGATCATCGATGGCGACGAGGACGAGGGATGAGTTGTTGAGATCAGAGGGCTCGAAGACGCGGTCTACGTGTGTGACTTGGTTCTCGGCGACACGGTGGGCAACTTCGGGATTGAGACCAGAGGCTGGACAGACAACGGTTACGAGGGCATCGGCATTGAGGCAGTTAAGGATGCGGCCGGCCGCGACCTGCAGGACATAAGTATGAGGACAGCAAGAGATGATCAAAGGAAGCTCACTTCACCACCTCCAACGACGAGGACCTTCTTCCCTTTGATCTGCCAGGCGAGGATCAAGCTGCCCCCGGGCTCGACGGCTGGGAAAGACTTTGCCATGATGGGCCGATCTTGTGTAGAAGGAAACAGGATGCAACAAGAACGAGATAAACGCGATGTTGCTTTGGCTAATGATGATGCTTGAACCGAGCCGAGATGATGCGATTGAGACCCGAGAAGTTGCACTCCGATAAGGACCGATAAGAAGCCGATAAGGGCCGATAAGCAGGATCCCCAAGCTGATAGTGCGGTACTTGTTGCCAAGCTACTCTAGCGCGTTTCCAGAAGTACCCACCTAGCAAGCTCATGACCCCACGATAGAGAGACATGGCATCCTGGGCTAACGAGAGCTCCCCCCATGGACAGCAAACAGGCAACGTCACGTCCATCTGGCTTTTCACAATATCGTTCTGCAGACATCAACCGGTTCCCGATCTCGAAACGAGGCCTTCTGGTCGACAGCCATCAGCAGAAACCACCGGATGGGCACCCTGCTCTCGTCGCAAGCCTCACCATGTCGGGGCGCAAGCTAGGCGGTGGCCGCATTCTAGGCAGCGGGAAAGGCCTCGCTCCTCCAACGCCTCAGGTCGCCCCGCGCGCCGCCAGTCCTGTTGCGCCCTCAGAAAGCAGCATCGGCTCCCTCGCTTCGACTTCGAGCTCGCCGCCGCCGAGTGCCGGGCTGACCGACCTGGCGCAGGATCTCGGGTCGACCATCAGTGTTGGCGCCCAAGCCAAGACGAGTGCGGATGCGGGAGCCCTCGTCTGCCCAATATGCAGCGAGGAAATGGTACGCAAGGCTGTGTTTGACCTTTTCTCTCCAGCAAAGCTCACATCCAGTAGGTCACTCTGCTTCAGCTCAACCGACATATCGACGACACGCATCAGGAACTCCCCGAGGAGGCTCAGGACGAAGTCAAGACATGGTTCGACAAACAGGTCCTCAAGGCGAAGCGGTTTCAGCCTCTCTCAATCATCAACTCCAAGATTCGTGGCCTCGACGTCTTCGAATCGAACGAATCTGCCGTGGCGCCTACGCCTGGCGGGCCCGGTAAACTGCCCCTCGAAGGGCCGATTGACCCAGACGAACTCATCACGCGTTCCCACTGGCAGCGCACGACGAGCCATGACTATTGCACGGATCCGACATGCGGACGAAGCTTAGGACCGATCGTCGGCAGCATCAACTGCAGGCACTGCGGGCGACTGTTTTGCGAGGCGCACACCATGTATCAGATGAAACTGAGCCGGAGCGCAAAGCATGATCCAGTACGGGGCTACTGGGCACGTGTCTGCGAGACGTGCTTTGTCTCACGAGATGGCTACAACGATCATCAAGGCGCCGTGACAGACCACACGCACACCTTTGCTGAGATGCGCAGGAAACGCGTGGAGAGGGAAGCGCTGGAGGTGTCACGACTGGAAAAGAGACTGACAAAGCTCACACAACTGTTGGCCAACCCTCCAGAGAGCTTGGCGCCGCAATCCAACGGATCATTGTTGTCGCCCGTCACAGCGTTGGCCGGGCAGAGGAACGCGAGGAAGATGATAGAGCAGTCCATTGTGACGTGGGAGGACGACAACGCTGTATCAGAATGCCCGTTTTGCCAGCAAGGATTTGGATCGTGGACGTTTCGGCGGCATCACTGTAGAATATGCGGACGCGTCGTGTGCGCCGACCCGGCGACGGGTTGCTCGTCCGAGGTCGGCTTGGATGTCCACCGTGAGTGCAACAGCATGCAGATGAACTGGCAAACGCTGACAAATATTACAGAGAATCAAAAGGACGAAACCACAACCCCAAATGTTGAACAACAGCTCACGCTCGACGTACGCATGTGCCGCAGTTGCAAACACACCATTTTCTCGGGACGCGACTTTGCCGCCTCGCTCGCACACAAACCACCAGATCAAAAGGCGTACGAAACATTGTGTCTATATGAACGCAGCGTCAAACTGCTGCTGCCGCCGTTCCACCGTGCGCTGGTCAACCTCCAACCAGAGCGATCCGACACGGGCGAGATCGACCTGGACAAACCGCCACCCACGCGCGCGCAGATCGAAGAAGCGGCGAAACTGCGCAAGCGGCTGGTAGACAGCTTCAACAAGTACAGCATGGCGGCGAGGAAGATCAAGGAGCTGCCGACGGACGGAAAACCGATGCAGGCGAGGTTGCAGGCGGCCGTCTACGCCCACGCCAGTGCGTTTCTGCACACCAACATGCTGCCCCTGAAAAGTGTTCCCGACCTCCTGCGCAACGCATCCTCGTCTCGGGCGTCCGCCGCCTCCTCCTCATCCAAGCAGCTCACCTCTTCCCATCTTCGCTACTCTGAACTCGCCAACACCCCCTCCCCCTCCCCCGCCCCAGCACACTCTGTCACCTCCACAGAAGACGACAACAGCATCGCTGTCTCTCAGCTCGAGTCGGAGGAACGCTCCCTGCGCGAACGGCTGGTCGTGCTGGAGGAGCAAAAATTCATGGTAGAGGGGATGGT
This sequence comes from Parasarocladium wereldwijsianum, assembly GCA_036250105.1. Lineage (NCBI taxonomy): Eukaryota > Fungi > Ascomycota > Sordariomycetes > Hypocreales > Sarocladiaceae > Parasarocladium > Parasarocladium wereldwijsianum. The sequence continues at coordinate 22,490 of JAXOUE010000087.1, read as the reverse complement.
CAAGACGGCGAGGAACGCGAGGCGGTTCGAGGAGGTTACGGCGCTGGGGCGGAATGTGGAGGAACTGGACGGGGAGATTCAGGACCTCAAGAGGAAAGTGGTGGAAGTGGAGAGCCGATGGGAGGGGATGTATGGAAACGGAAGCAGAGCATGAAGGTCTTTCGCTTTTTTTTTTTTTTCACGCCGGAATATGGCGGGTTTTTGTTTCAGATGAGCATTGCGAGGCGTACGGTGTTTCTTCTCGGAGATATGGTATATATAAGCACTATTGATGACTCTCTCCCTTTTCTGCCTTCGCGTCGAGGACCCAGGAACTGGGCCGGATATGCAACGGCGCCTGAATCAATGTTTGAAACATAACGGCGAGCACGGCATGGGCGGTTTGCATCGTGTAGCCGGCGATTTCGAACCAAGGCTTTATCTTACAGGATCGCACATGTAGAAAGAAAGAAAATGTTGTAGCTATGTCAATTATAAATTTGCCTCCAACGCCATGCCACTCAAAAGATAACTACCCACGAAACTCAACACACTCGTCGCACACGAAGATATATGAATATACTCTCTCAGTTGACCGTCCCCTCCACGCCGCCCAAAAACCGCCTCACTCGACTCGTCTCCAACCCGTCAGGCTCGCTCTCCACCGCCTTCAACAGATTATCAATCACAGCATCCACGTCCTCCTCCGCCGTATCCGTACACATGGCCACTACTTTCCGATACTTAACCTCCACGTCCCTGCTTCTGCCCTTCAATGCCGCGACCATCTTCTTCGTCACATCGCGTCGTGCTTCAATCGCGCGAATACGCGCCCGCAAGATCGCCGCCGAAGGCAGCATGCCCTCTGCCGATGACTCGTCCGCGGCTTCGAGCATGGCGGAGAGCTCGGTCTCCCAGGAAGACGAAGGGTTGGGTTGGGACGCGCGGGACTGCTCTTGCATGAGGCGGACCTGTTCATCTTCGCGAGCATGTGAGAGGTTGGAGACGCGTTGGCGCGCAATGGATTGCTTTTTCAGCGTGGCGGTGAGGTGCTCGACTTGGCGGCGGGCGTCACCGAGCTGGGCGGATGTTTGGCGGAGTTGCGTGTGGACTGTGTCGATAGAGGCCTGCTTTGCCTTCATCTCGACCTGGAAGGACGTTTCGCTGTCTTTCAAGAGTTGAGAGATTGCTGCAACCAGTTAGTAACCAGGCGAATGATGGTGATCAGTCAAATGTGACCTACAGGCAATAATGTCATCGCTAGTTTCGATCGCAGGCGCCGTGGCCGCGCCGTCTGGGACGTGAGCGGCAACGGATGTAGCTGTAGGCGGAGGCGGCATATCGCCGTTCGTCGTCTGAGCTTCGTCCGCCCCAATACCAAAGTCCAACGGTCTGAGGCCGACGCGGTTCGCGATCTTAGGATCCGCGCCGACCTCGATCAGCTGTGAGATGATGCTGCGTACGCCTATCCGCGCGGCAATGTTCAACGCCGTATCCCCCGCCGAGTCCTGAGCGTTCACAATCTCCGTCATAAACCTCGCGATACCCATCTTGGCCTTGATGCCGGCTACGCTGCCGTTGGTTTGCGCGTTTTGTGTGCTTGGAGTGCTGCCTTGTCGTACGACCCATTCCAGTAAACTCTCAAGATAGTACCGACTCGCAGCATTGCGTCCTTTGATGGCACTTGTCACGGCAATGTGGTGCAGTGCCGTTCGGCCTCGATGGTCACGGATCTCAATGGTGCCGCCCAAAAGCTCCAGCAGGTCCGGAAACGAGCCGTGGTCCATTGAGTTTGTAACTGAGCATGCCCGCATAAGAGCGGTTTCTCCGGAGCTGTTGACCCTTTGCGTGGAAGCTCCCGCCTCGATCAAAGCCTTCAGGAGCGGCATTCTGGACAAGGTAGCGGCCCAGTGCAGAGCAGTATGGCTCTGGGCATCGATAGGCATATCGAGTTCCGCAGGCGTACATGACCGAAGCATATCTTGCTTCTCGGCATCTGTGGTATTCGAGTCCATAAAGAGCGACATGAGCATGTGTCGCTTCTGCTCAGCATCCGGGGACATTTCGTACGCAACAGGCGCAAGTGGGCCATCGTCTTCGTTTCCATCCCGATGGTCGTGATACGCGCTGTGCCCATACATGAAGGACTCGTTCGGCTCCGTGGGAGAGCCGGGGAAGGTCTGTGCATACATCTCGGCGTTCTGGTTCCCAAAGTTTCCGAAACTGTCGGCGGGTGTCATGTTCGCACGTGCGCGCTTCCTAGGCGGCTCATCAGCTTGTGACATGCCCGGCTCGCCGGTCTGCTGAGTCGAGTAGGCCGAGTCGGCGGCCTGTCCATAGTCCGACACAAAGCTCTGCTGCGAGTTGATGGGAAAGTCCTCGCTGTTTTGCATAGAAGACTGACGATTGAAGCTGGGTGCTCTGCCAAAGGCGTTCCGAGATCGTGGCCCTGGTGAGTCGAATCGAGCTTTGCTGATGGCGGCAACGGCATGAGAAGCCGTACTGGAGATGTTCTTGAAGAATGTACCCGAATCTCCGTTCGTCCTGCCGTCACCACTCTGCGAGTTGCGATACATTCGTTTCCTCTGCGCAGCCATGGCCTGCTCTTTGGTTGGTGTGTTAAAGTCGCCTTGTCCCGGAGCACTGCCATCATGACCCATATCGTAGGTCAACAGAGGCTTGATCAACTCTTCGACGCCATACTGACGGCAAACCTCCACACCCCGCTCAAAATTGATCCATGTCCCCTGGTATTTTCCGTAGCCACCTTGAATCTTCTCGTGCTGCCCAGTCTGGATCTCCTTTTCGAGAATCTTGGTTCGAGGACCCTTGTCGACGCCGGCGACTTTGAGGAGTTGAGTGGCGTTCAGCCATGAATCGTTTCTTCGGCGCATTACAGCAACGTTGTTGACCTCCATTTCGTAAACATCGACACCGGAATATGAAGCCTATACTAGGGATCAGTCTCTAGCTAACGGCATCGACTTTTGAGGACACCACCGCGACGTACTGAGTAAATCTGGGCGCCGGTGGCCCCTCGATAGGAGCCCTGCATGCCATTTTGTGATTGTTGACTCATTTTAGTGAGCTTTGAGTCGGAGACTCGGGTATCAAAAAAGGAAAGAAATTATAAAGGGCCTCGCAACTATGGAGCTCAGTCGTGAATCTGGTCGTTACCCTTGGCCCGGTTGTGGGCAATCGGCAACCGTCAGGAGGTATCGATTGTACTCGGATGGCCGAAGGGATATCGATGCACGTGGATTTCCGCGGTCGTCAAAGATAAGGGGGAAATGAGCGACCAGAGCAGCGCATGATCTGTCTAGTTCTCGAAAAAGCTCCTGTGGATCGTCGTTCGTGGTAACCGCGCAACGGGCTGGATACGATGTGTGCTGCCGTGGCAACGGAAATTCGAGGTGCGAAATACGGTGACGAGAGTTTCAACAATTGAGTGTGAGCGTTCTGGAGGCCCGGGAATAGGATCGAGATAGCCGCTGAGTTGTTACTCGCCAGGGATCGCGAGACGTAGAGATTGAGGTCTGGTTGAAGTCTGGAGACGAGTTCGGTGGGCGCGAAAAAGGTACGTACCTCAGCTCAGGCCTGGGCCGAATGGGGAAGGGAACAGGGAGGGTGCAGAAGGCCCCTGCACAACATGACATGAACAAGAGGAAGAGCAAGAGGAAGCCTGCATCAACTGTCGCTGTATCACGAAGAGTTTGAAAGGAATACGTTTATGATAATTCTGAGCTGTTTTTAGTTGGCGATCGTGGCGGCCTCAATGATGCCCTAATGCAAGTTTAGGCCTGAATGTTCAATGGTGCTCAAGTAGAAACTCCCTTTCACCAGGTCATCAAACCCTTATGTTACTGTGACGAATCCTCGTGAACGCAACGCATGCGCTTTAGATTTGCAACGTACAGGATGCAGTCAGCGATGCCTTGCATTTGTGTCGAACGGTGGGGAAGTGCTAGGCAATTGGGAATTTCGACGACGCGTAAAGTGTCTACGCGTCGCAAGCTGGCGGGGCGTGTCGGTTTCGCGGAGCGCGTTGAGTTGAGGGCCAGCGCGTAGGACGTGACACAAGTGGGGCATCCTGACCGAGGATCGTTCACCACGGTTAACCACCACGGTTGACGTCAGGTTTTGTCTGCTGCTCAAGTTTCAGAGGCGAAAAACTTGAAGGTGAAATGCCATCAATGAATTTGTCAGTGCCTTCAGCCTGCGGGGGATAAGCCCAAATCGTGAGGCTTGGTCCCTTCGGTCACTAGTTCATCCGGTCCGAGAAACACCTCCAAAGGCCAAGATAGCTACGTAGACTGCCAGCTGTTCATGTAATCCAATCCAAATGTCGCTCACCTCCAAATCGTCCCAAAGGGTATTTCAAATTCTCTCGAGGACCCGATTTCCTCGTAAAGAAAGAGACCCCAGCCATGCCCCCGACGCTGCGCCCGTTTTGACGCTCTATCGAAGTCTCCTTCGCGAGATCTCCTACCTCCCTCCTGCCATTCGGACAAACATTCAAAGACCCATCACGGACCGGTTTCGTCGACGAAAAGGCCACGCCCGAAACAAGGCGCATCTAGCTCGTGGCAACAATGCTCTTCGCAGGATTCGGGCTGCCAACAGCGGCGACAGGAAGGCGATGGAGGACTTAATGTGGAGGGCCTTTGGTCGAAAGGGACATCAACGATACGAATTGATGCAGCACCTGCTGCCAGATGACACAATCCAGAGGATACAAAACAAAGCATCCAGCGGAGAGGATGCGCAGCAACAGGTTGAGGCAAACCATGGCGACCGAGAGAAGCGCCACCGCTTTGGCTACGAAAAGTTCGATTTAGACAAAGTGATGGCGCTGATGAAGTCCCAACAGCGATATCAAAAGCAGCATCTGGCTAGCGTCTCCTGGGGAAAGGCAAGCTTCACCCCGGAAAGATACTACCCTGAAGATGGTCTCAATATTTGGGGTAAACGCATGGCGGAAAAGCCATTGCAGAGGAAACTGAAACGGTTTTGGGATGAGGGTCTTTCCAAAGTCCTACCGCCCGTGGATAAAGAGATCTGGCAGAAGATGGCGGCCCTCGCAAAGGGAAGCGAGGGTGAGGACGGGCTTCGCACGCCAGCAAGGAGAACGCCAGCCAGGCGCCTGATTCCAGAAGACGCAGAAGGCTGGCAATGGGAGAATTTGACGAAGCAGTCTGTAGCTTCTGCCGAGAGGGGCGCGAGAGCTTCGAAGCAACGGCGATCAGGATACAGGCCCGCTGGGCCTTATGGAATGATTAAATCCACGATACCGGTCTCCCAAAGGACCTTACGTCGGACACTGCAACAGGTGTGGCTTTCGACACCGTATGTAGAAAACGGTCATGGAGAGCCGACCTTTAGGTGGGGAAAGAGAGAGCGTTTGCCGAGCGCACCGACAGCACTGCAGATGGCGATGCTCAAGGAGATGACATTGGCCGAGGACAGGGGGAAGGGGAAGAAGAAGAAATGACGCAGACTGAGGCATCTCCACAAGGTCTTATCGCATTGTCTTCAATTCACTTTATTCAGTGACGCTTATACCAGCTTGGCCAACTTTTCGAGGTTATCGCGATCAACTCTCATACCCAGCCATTCGTTCTGCGCCACGGCGCCAATGCTTTCGTAAAACTTGATGCTCGGCTCGTTCCACTTGAGCACGCTCCAGTCCAAGCGGGCACCCTTCATGGCGACCACCTCCTTTGCCAGCGCGCTCAGAAGGATCTTGCCGTAGCCCTTGCCGCGCTCGGAGGGAGAGACGTAGAGGTCCTCGAGGTAGATGCTGGAGACGGACCTCCAGGTGCTGTAGTTGTAAAAGTACAGAGCCATACCGACGGCGGTGCCGTCAGGCTTGGCGAGCAGGAGGCAGCGAGAGGGCCTGGTTGGGGTGATGGGCTCGGTTTCGGGGAGGCCCTTGGGGTCGTAGACAGCGGTGTCGGGAGCGAAAGCGATGGTTGCCTGGAGGCTTTCTACGGTGGCTTCGACGGCATCGGGCTCCTTCTCGTAGTCTGCGAGCTCTTGGACGAGACGGAGGATCTCCTTTGCGTCTGTGCTGTGGTCAGCGCCTCTGAGAAGACGTGGGAGGCGGGGGATAAAGGGGGGGGTCTTTACCCTCGCGGCGCGCATGGCGTAGAACGGCGTCACCAGGCATGTTATGTGTTGTTGTGGTGGTTGACGGTAGTTGAGTTATGTCAATTCGTTGTTCTTGACAGTTTGGGTGCTTGGTTTTTATGGTGAAGGATGAATGTTAAGAGTGGTGACCGATACGTCCAGTCCCACACGAAGGGCGTGAGCAGCTACTCTGCATAGACACCAAATCTAGCTGTACCAAGGAAACTCGACAAACGGAAAGCCTCTTGGCTCCATTCCAGCTTCAGAACCCTTTGGTTTAGCGGGGTACGGGTGGATAGACATGGATCCGAGGCACACGAAGGGCGGGCGACGGGTTTGGGGTCGCATCATCATGCCCCGAGATCGGAGGGATGCAACGGGTCTCACCTTGACAGCCACAAACGGTACATTGCAGAGCAACGAATTGAGAAAACTCCAGATTCGTCTTTGGAAGTCAGACCAGGTTTCTGGTTTTTTGTCTAGGTTCATCCAACCACGTTACTTCCTAGTAACGGGATCCCTGATGACGTCGCTGTCGCAAAACTTTCGAGGCACGTGACTTGCATCGTCAGGAAGGAGCAACTAAGCGTTATCATTGCTTGGAACACATTAGAACCGCTGGGTTCAACGCCAGACGCCTTGATTGTGCATGCATCTTCCCTCTCTCATTATGTTCATTACCACAGCCTTCGAATCCCCACGTTCTACGCCAACGTGGGCAAAGTCAAAACTGGTCCCCATGAGTGACGTGTAGGAGCCAATTCCCGTCCTTGATGCTCTGATATCTCTCTCTCTCTCTCCCTCTCTCCCCTACGCTATGGCAGCAAGGAAACTCAGAGCCATCATTGCAAAAGACGGAATGAGAGCATGGGCGGCATCTTCGTCGTCCTCTTCGTCGTCTTTCACGGCGGCGCTGTTGGTCTCGGAAGGGCTGGCAGATGAGGTAGCTTTGTCCTCGCGGCCGTCAGATGATGAAGTGGCTGGACATACGTTAGTGACCCCGTGTCCACACCGAGGGAATTCAAGTACTCACTCTCAGATGTGGCCACGCTACTCGAGCTGCTCTGGGTTGTGCTCCCGCTCTCAGTCTCGCTGTCACTCTCGGATCTCTTCGTCGATGTTTCCTCCTCGGCATCCGACGTCGTCTTGCTCGACGAGACCATTGTCGTGAACGTGGTCTTGTCGCTCTCACCTTCGCCGCCCGACGCTTTGGCAATCATGAGCCGAACCCACGCACCCATCTCATCAGAGTACTTGTCAAAGTAATTGAGGTGGTTTTCGCCAATCTTGCCCTGTGCGCAAATGGGATCGCCCGCGACGCAAAAGTTGCGCAGAACACTGGCGTAGGCGTTCAGACCAGCAAGCTGATCACCTGGTCGAGGAAAGAGGCCATTCTTGTCAGAACCAGACTCGTAGTTGTAGGGCTGTCCGGCTGTGTGCCGAGTGTCACCGAATATGATAGCGGCAACGACTTGTCCAAGTCAGCAAACGTATGCATATCGCGACAGAGATTGACCTACTTGCTTTGCCTGCATCGCTTTCGGGATCCAGAGCCGGGTTCGGCTTCTGCACACAGTCCTGGAAGAAGACACCGCCTCCTCCACCGAGGACATCGCCAACAACCTGCCCGCCCTGAGAGTAACCGCTCACGACGAGTTTTGACTTTGGGCATCGCTTATTGTAAGCTTTAATTTGTTTAGCCCCGTTGATGGCACCCTCCTCGACCGATTCGCAGTAAGGGGCCTCCAGAGGATTGTAAAACTCAAAATCCTCATAATCGCATTCGCCGTCTTTGAGACCGGAACAGATGGCCTTCACCAATTTGCCTTGTCGACCAGGATATGGCTCATTGTTGCCGCGGCTGAGAAAAATATGGACGGGTGAGCATTTGTCGGTCTTCTTTTGTGACAAGGCCAACGGCAGAGAAACCGAGACGACGAAAAGAGCCGCGAGGACCTTCATGGCAGCGACAATTGTGCTGCTGAGCACTGCTCGGTTTTGATGAGAAAGGTTCACGGCGACGAAGCTCACGCAGGGCAGCGAGAGAAAGTCACAAGATCAAGTCCGCCAGATACCCCTGTCAAAGATTTCATGATGACGGTATAAGCGGCGCCCGCCGCGACCGACGACACGATCCGTGCCACCCCAGGTCCCTCTCGTTACGAAGATCCATAACCTGATTTGAGCGGTCTCTCCTTTGACATGGGGCGAGCCACCGCTGCGCGAATCGAACCGGATGATGGATTTCGGAGATCCAAAGGCTCCACGGTCACGAGGAGATCCACCGAGCTGACGGCACCGCGCGATCCGACAAGACGGAGTGAAGTCCAGGGGCCAAGAAGATCCAGACGAACCTCTGGCAAAGAGTGTTTTACATTCGTGGGAAGGTTGGCGGCCCGCACAAGGGGGCCGAGCCGAATACTACTCACGGAATCACAACTTTCGTCTGCCATAGACAGATCGGTATATCAACATTATCCAAGTCAGGCACAAATGGCACAAAAGACGGTGTGTCAGACGGCGTTGGCGCTAGCCCAGCCGATAGCGAGCCGATGGCAAGCTAGCCAGACCAGGGTCAGTGCGAAGATATCGGCTCGTGCAGAAACCCACCCCAAGACGAATCTTGACAGTAAATCGCGGCGTTGCTGACGAGAAACAGACTTGGCGTACCTCATAACAGCCCAAGTCGCCCACACTAGATCCATTTCAGGGCCCAAGCTGTACCTGCGCCACAGAATGCGGCTCGAAATACAAACGGCGTATTGATCACTGGACGTTGAATCATGGTCATTATTCATTAGTTGACTATCTTGCACAAACCCGACACCGCGGTCTGCTTCCGTTTCTCGACGTACATACAAGCTCACAGCATGTAGCGGTAATCCGGGTTGTTGTCGCCAAGCTCGACCTTTTCTTCCTCAGTGAGCCCGTGGCTCTCCCCTGCAGCGGCTGCCTGGTCACGCTTCTTGTTGGCCATCAGACACCCGAAGCCGTAGGCAGTGCAGGCGACGATACTGAGAATCGTGAAACCGATGCAGATGCTGTATCCGCTCACAAACTTGGGCCCATCTTCCTTCAAGAAGGAAAAGGACGCGATGATGCCGCCGATATTTCCAAAGCCGACCTGCCAGGCAGAGCCGACCGAGCGGCGGTGATGTCCTCCGATATTCATGTTGAACCTGCGAGCGTTAGTGGCGGATCAAAGGTAAAAAGAGAAAGAAAAAGTGCTCACCAGCAAACAATAAGCGGCATCGCCGTGTAGGTGCCAGACGTCACCAAGAAAAGGGCACCATACTGCAACTTCTGGTTATCGTGGACCGCGATCAGGATGCTAAAGCCCACGATGGCCACGCAAATCGTGAAAATGACAAAGGCAAAGCGATGACGGATCCGATCCGAGAACGTTGCGATGGTCATGGAGAAGGCGAAGGCGGCAGCCCATGGCGGTACGCTGTAGAGCTGGGTCCGAATAGGGCTGTACCCGTACGTGTTGATGATGCCGGGGGCAAAGTAAGCGTAGCTGTACGCGGGCACGATGAGGCCGAAATACATGAAACCGCCGAGGATGATGCGGTAGTCTTTGAACACTTTGCCGACGTCCTTGAGGGTGATCTTGCGCTCTCTGGCGGACGCGCCCTGGTCGATGCGGAGGCGAGCGGAAACGTAGGCACGCTCCTCCTTGTTGAGCCACTTGACGTCCTCGGGGAAATCGGGCAGCAGGAAGAAGAAGAAGATGCTGACAAGAACGGTGAGGGCACCTTCGAGGAGGAAGATGAAGCGCCAGCCAAGGGCATTGTCCGTGATGCCGGGCAGGGGGAGACCCTTCATTTTCCCAATAGCCGCAGCGAGCAACCCACCGAACGCTCCGGCCAAGGTGGTACTGTTGAAGAAGAAGGAGTAACGTCTCTGCGCCTCGTGCCTACGGTACCACATGCCGATGAGGTAGAAGGCACCGGGAAACATGCCGGTCTCGAACACGCCCAAAAAGAAGCGGGTGGCGAGAAGGCCGGAGTAGTTTGTGACGAGGCCCTGGAGAAGGGTGGTGAGGCCAAAGAGGAACATGTTGATGGAGAGCCAGACATGGGGCTTGAACTTTTTGAGGAGGATGTTGGAGGGGATCTCGAAGAGGCAGTAGGGGACGAAGAAGATGACGAGGGCGGTGTTGAACTGGTGGGATTCGAGGCCGAGCTCGGTGGAGAGGTCAAAGACGTTTGCGTTGGAGATGTTTACGCGGTCTGCGAGTTGTCAGCGCGCGTTTTCAAAGAATGAGCAGAGGGGAGGAACGTCAGTCATACCGAGAAAGGCAAGAAGGTACATGATGCACAGGAAGGGAACGACCCTCAGGTCGATGCGCCACATCAACTTGCGCTCCGTGGTGCATGGTGGGCAGACGGGGACGCCAGTCTGGTCGTAAACGACATGGTCCTCGACGGCCACCTGAGCCTCTTCAGAGGCGCGAAAGTCCTTCTCAGCCGACATGGTCGGATGCGAAGTGCGATGCGCGCAAACTGTCGCGTGAGGATGGGAGAAGGCGGGTTGAAGAAGGGCAAGTGAAGGAGGAGAAGCTTCAAGCCGAACCCGTTTTGGTGAGTGATGACGAGGGATGAATGACCGGGAGGGAAGGAATTTTTGAGGAAAACCAAGGGCGATCGACACGATTTTACATGAGTTGCGCTGGTGCTGGACACATGGCCGAACCGCCGGTCTGAGCTCCGATGCGGAAGCGCGCACGGGGACAAGCTTGTTGCATTCAAGAGTAAAGACCCAGAAATTCCCCATACGTGATCTCCATACCAGTGCAGGATCCAGCCAATGCGGAATGCCGCTGGACGTCGAGGAGGAGGGGGATCGCCTCATCTGCGCACTACCGGACGCTCCACACTACCGAGGCTGGAGACTGGGGGCGGGGGGTAGATTCCCACTTGGAGGATGAGATGAGGCTCCGTGTTCGGGGCGGTTCCTGGTTATCGTGGTGCGTGGATTGGATGCTGCTTGGTCTCTGTTTGGTGAGATGACTCTGAAAAGGCTGCGAGTCTTTCCAGCTGCGAAGAGTGTATCTACAGACCAGGCCAACGCACAGGAATCCCCTTCATCAACAAACAAAAAGGCTTCAATGTGCATGGACGGCACGGCATCCCACACACACACACACACACACACACACACACACACACACAATGCAGCGTGCGGGGAAGCTTGCCACCGTTTCGAGATCAAATGGAAGCAGGGGGCTGTCCCAACCTGAATCGACTCATTGGCCGGGTAGAGTTCAGCTCGGATCGGGCTTTTGGAATCTCCAAGGCCCTTTGATCTCACGAAATGCCGAATGAGGCTTGGCGCGGGGGTCCAGTTGAAAGCCTCAACCAGCCAGGAAGACTCTGGCCTTGCTCAAATCTCCTTGATTGATCACGGATCCGGTGAGCTATTGGAAAGCCACAATTGTCTGTTTTCCTTTGAATCTTGTGCCTCGGGTCAAGTCGACGGCAGCACAAGCAACAAAGGCCGCTGGGCCGTCGACGAAGCAAAGCCGTAGCCCATCGAGGAAAGCGGAATTGCCGGCAAATCTGGGGTGCATCAAGTTTGGCCATTCCAGCCGGCTTTAAACGGTTATTTGCGGTTCGAAAGTGTCGGGAGGGCGTAGATTCTTCATAAGCGTTTATAGCGTAGAATGCTTGTTTCGACTTCACGATCCCAACGCGGCCATCTCGAGGTCTATCTCACTTGGGGAGTATTGGCGCAGATCACGTGACCCATCTCCTTTTGCCCGAATGCTTCACACTTCGTGAACTTGCTCGTCTTGAGATCAACTGTCCCACATGTTGGTTTTGTCTCAGGCTGGCATGCTGATTGATTTCTCAGCAAACGTCTTGAACCCTCTAAACCCCTGTCGCCCCTCTGCCTGTATTTCTCGTGTGGGTTGCAAAATGCGAACAAGCTGACAAATCTCACCAATGAGACCGTGAATTTTTGAAATTAGACCGTAAAGCCTTGAGACCTGATCGTGAATATTACCAATCATACATACGATGCTACAATCACTCTCCTTCTTCTGCATTTGATGCTAAGAGGCCGAAAGCGCGAGACAAGCAGGCGAGAAATTGAAAGTGTATAACAGATCATGGCTTCATCACTTTATCATCACCAGTCTCATCCACCAGTGCCATCCAAACTCGTGTGCAACTAAGCCTTTTCTAAGAGAACTACTTGTTCAACGCCAAAATGACTTCTATCATCATCGCTCCCGCTTCCACCAGAACGGCCCAAGCCACCATCACCGCCCTGCTCTCCTCATCCACACGAACCGCCATCACCGCCGTGTACCGTGACCTCTCCCGCGTACCGGACCAGTTCAGGAAGCATGCCGCCTTCAAGCCTGTCAAGGGCGATGTAGCCGATGCTTCCACGCTCGATTTCGCCGGCCACGACGTTGTCGTCACCCTCAGCCCGCCCCAGCCCACAGACACCATCAACCGCGCCAGGAAGATGGCGGAGAATGTCGCGGGTGCTGCGACCAAGGCGGGCGTGAGGAGGCTGGTTTACATCTCCAGCGTGGAAGCGGAGCTGGAGAAGGGAACTGTGAGTTGCTTGTCTCCTTTTTCGTGTGACCTTTCCCAGGCTATTGTTTTTTCGTGAATGAACCCCGGCTATGAAGGGGAAGAAGACTGCTAACGGCAACTGTCAAATAAAGGGCCAGATCTTGGCGAACCGCGCATCGGAGCAAGCCTTGTGGAACGCGGTCCCCGAAGTGGTCTTTGTGCGAGCATGCGCGTTCATGCAGAACTGGGGCGCCTCGATCCCGTTCCTGAGAGGAGAGAAACCCGTTATGACTTCGACGATCTCACCACCTGATTACAGGGTGCCTATGGTAAGACATAAAATATGTTATCCTCAAAGATCTATTACTCCAAAACGATACTAACCACAGAAACAAAAGGTATCCGTCAAAGACATCGGCGTCGCCTGCGCCGAACAGGCTCTCGCCACGCACCCGTTTCCCGGCAAGCCATACATCTTTGAGCTCCACGGCCCGCAGTGGCACTCGCCCAACGACGTGCGCGACGCGTTCTCGCAGCTGCTCGGCGGCAAATCCGTCGATCTGCGCGTCGTCGCCAAGGAGGATCTGGAGGGCTTCTTTGGCAGATTCCTAGCGGAGGACACGGCCAGGCTGTATGCGGAGATGGTGAGGAGCTACCTCCCGGGTGGCGTGGCGGAGAACGACGAGAGTATTAAGCGCGACGTGGAAGTGAGGAGGGGGAGGGAAACGCTGGTAGAGGCTCTGCGGGAGATGATGGCTTGAGGGGGAGCAGATGAGAGGAGTCTGAGGCACGTGATTGTTGATGGATGGGTAGCCAAACGTGGGATGCATTCCAGAAGGAATATACGATCGTATGTTGGCCTTTTTATGTGAATTAGCGTTGTCACATTTTCAAAAATTAGGTTTGGGCCGGTCGCCAACTGTCAGTGTTAAAGGAGAAATGAGGATATACAAAAAGTCTAGAATCACACGACGATGAGCAACTTTGAAGGCATCACAAGGCCAGAGCATCAAAACATCCATGTCTAACTGCACACTGGCGCTTCGTAGTAGGTGAGAAAGACAAATTTATTCTTTATCTTATGCTTTTATTAGAATGTCGTCATCATAACTGGGGATGTGGTCTAGGGGTATGACGTCGGCTTCGCATTAGTTGAACAGCGCTTGCTGAAGGTCCTGGGTTCGATTCCCTGCATCTCCACACTTTTTGTTTCGCATCTTTGGTACTTTAATGTCGTGAAAATAATGCAATCTCATAATTTTTGACACAAGAACTACACACTCTGCTTCATGTCTGGCTTTTCCATGCTTTCCCTGTTCTCTTCCTGATCCATTCGCACAGCCTGCGCGTGGTCCATCGTCTCATCGCCCACAGCCCTCCGCGTGTCCTGGTCGTGGGTGACATCAAACTTCTTCCTAAGATGTTCCGGTCCGATCAATGTGAGAAGAATGACGTACGCAAATACACAACCCATAAAGATTGTGATGACCTTGCCGTAATCATGTCTCTTGACCCCGCCTGGACCATCCGGCAGCGGGAACCTGTCACCAAGACGCGCTTCAATGGTGCTGGAAGCGCTGCTGGCCAGGTTACCCAGCTGGTACGACGTGCCGACGACGAACGTGCGGAAAGCACCAGGCGAGAGCTCCATCAGGTGGATGGGAATGACACCCCAGGCGCCCTGCACGCAAAACTGCTCAAAGAAGGCGGCGGCCATGACGGCGTCGGTGCGCACAAAGCCGTAAGGGTAGAGGAGGGCGCCACCGACGATGCTCATCACGATGATGCTCAGCCTCCGTCCGACAGACTGGCTGAGGTAGCCCACGGTGGCGCCGCCTGTCATGGCGCCGAGGTTCGCAACTACCTGCGTGACCGTGACCTGGTTGGGGCTGAAGCCGAGTTGCTGTTTGAGCATGGTCGGGTAAAGGTCTTGACTACCATGGCTCATAAAGTTGAAGCCAGCCTAGACACTGTTAGCATTGATTCGAGAAAGTGGATTTCGCATTTCCTGAGCAAAGCGTACCATCAGCAGAACCAGGTAGGACAGCAATAGCCAGTGGCGCTTGAGGGCGACTTTGCCCTCGCGAACAAAGACATGACCGACAGAGTCACCGTTGGTTCCAGCCTCCTTTCGGAGTCTCTGGTGCTCTTGGTAGGTGGCCGTCTCGGGGAGCATGAGACGGAAGATGATGAAGAGCACTGGCGGGCACGCTCCGAACCAGTATAGCGGGCGCCACCCATGTGATGTGGTATTGACTAGACCTCGGGCAAACGCTGCGGTGAGCAGGTAGCCAAACGCGTACTATTCTCCAGTAAGTATTGTTCTGAGAAATATCAACATGTTCCAAGGGTCTGCACTTACACCTTGCTGCAGGATACCCGACATGAGACCGCGACACTCCTCCGGTAGGTCCTCGAGGGCCGTGGCGGCAGCGTTACCGTACAGACCGCCCATTGCGATGCCAAACAGGGCGCGGCAGGCGAGGAATTGCTTGTAGTTTTGGCAAAAGCCGGTCCCCAGCTCGAGCACGATGAAGAGGAGGTTGTTGACGACAAAAGGCCATTTACGTCCGTATCGGTCAGACGCGATACCGAAGATGATGGAGCCGACGGAGCGGAACATGAGGACGAGGGTGATGCCCCAGGTGATATCCTCTGTCGTTTTGCCGAAATCCTCGGCGAGGTCGCTGATGGTCACTACGCTGTCAGTTTGGAAACTTTTGAGTATGAATCCCAACCGACTTACAGGATACTGAGAAAAAGTCAAACGCATCCCACGTCCAGGCAGCAAATGCTACTGCGAAAAATGCCCATTGCATCCTGTGAATCATGCGCAAGAGCTTGATAGGGTTGGGGACATCGAGCATCGGCGGCTTGAGCGTCGTGATTCTCGTCTTGAGGTACGTGCCGGGGGACATGCCGTCCCAGGGGGCGCGGTTGTCATATTCAGTGCCGGACCCATGGTAGGGATTACTATTCTCTACGTGCTGAACCATCTTGACGGACTCTGAAAGGTGAGCGAAGATGATGGCTCAAAGCTGACGAGGAGGCGAGAGGAAGAAGAGGAAGAGATGGGAGGGGCGGACAGCAGCATTATTAAAGAAGGCTGCGGGAAACGACAGAAAGGGGTGTGATCCTTTGTACGTGACTGGCCCCTTTGCCTACCGAGATGTCCCTACAAACCGATGTTGATCAGTGTGACGGGTCACGATGCGAAATGGCTTCCCCGCATAACCCCGTGGGGTTCCTGCTTTCTCCGTCCTGTCCTCTGTTCAAGCAAGTATCGTGTCGATCCCATGCGGTGCGCCCCCGGCATCTGGATACCGCGACATGAGTCGCGACGTGATAAACGATGCAATATCCCGCACATGGCTGCATTCGGTTGTCGGCCGAGTGCACACCTCTCAATCTCATCCACCCATGGTGCTGGGAATTCGCCGCCTAGTCTTTCGAAAATTCCCAGCAAGCAGCTGAAACAGAGTTGCCGATATCCTTGCCCGGAACATCAGACTTTTGAACACAGCAATTTAGCGTCGGAACATCACGCGTCGTGGCCCCCCGTTCGGCGCCCTCTCGCGCACCTCGATTGGGTCATCCAGAGGCTCTGCGTCGGGATATCCAGGGCGGCTCGCGTTTGCCGTCTTGGCTTGCATTCCAATCCACTGGCATCAACGTCAGACGCAGGGATCAAGGCTTCGCAAGTTCTGGAGATAAGGCTTTGCAGACGCAGACTTGGCTGATTGTAGTCAAGTTGATCGACAAATAGCCCCAGATCCTGCCACACCATATCGGCAGTCCTGTGCCGTGAGGAGTGTCTCGCGCCCGATGGCCCGATCCTCTTTTTGTAAGTGATCGTCTTGAGGGCCAATGGGAGATTGTCTCAAGCAGGCAGGAAGATTTGATCTATTATAGATACTAGACTAGTATAGGCTTTGGATTTTGTACTCTGCGAGCGCGACGGGTAGAATATGATAACATGACTTGACTGTCGTGGGTTCCACGGTTTGGAGACAAAGAGCGAAAGCTATTCCCGCTGAAAAGCCGTGAATCGGACGCGCTATTATTTCGTTGAGCGCTCTTTTGGAGGATAGCATCAGCTAACCAGAAGCGAGACTCTTTTTTCTTTTTCTTTTTTCTCGGTCTGCAGAAGCCGTGTCGCCGTGCGTCAAGTCGATGTCTGGGACTCGCAAGCAAGGGCGATCGGCAGTGCCAGGGGTATGCTTCTTCTCCAAGCTTGTCCGGGCGGGCGATCGGGAGACCGAGGAACAAAAGCTCCCCTCTTCTGTTCACTTGCGATTGAAGGGTAGGAAAGAGTCGATGGATTTCAAGCGAATTGGGCCTCTCGAGAAATTGAGACTCACGGTTTCTCCCGGCCCTGCCATTCGATCCGGCTCAGCGAAGGGCTGAGTCACGTGATGAGATGTAGTCCTCGTCATCAAGATTGAGATCAAGTAACCCTGGAATTAGTGATTTACGACAATGTTGTGAGATGCAATCCTATTATCCTTTCTAGTCTTTTTGTCTTGCCCAACACGATTTGAAATACTCTGCCGTGAGACTTTTGATAACGTCCGGTTTAACCGCTGGTTACTTGCCAATAGTGGTCCGGCGACCACTGTTGACATAAATGTTGTACAATCCATGTTGGTTTGTTGCGATGAGTCTAAGAGATCAGTCCTCAAGCATGAGAACAAGCCTCTGGATGACCACTATTTCGATATTATGATTAAATCCAGTGATCGTGTCGTTATTTCAGCCTCTTATTGACAAAGACAAGTCTCTGAAAGACAGATGCAGGACATCATGTCCCGGGTAGCTGCGATCAGTCGATTCGACCAACGATCGAAATCCGGGTCGATGGTTCGGGGAACACGTCGCAGCTCGAACTACCCTACACGGTACCCTACACGGCTGGTCCTCCCTCGACGGCATCGTAGCAGCGTCAAGTCGCCGGCAATTTCTGTTCGGCGATTTACTGGCTGGAAACCCGTGGCTATTACTCAACATCAGCGCGTCAGCCCATCGGCGACGGTGAAGGATCGCCGCACAACATCTTTGTGAACTGCGTTGCACAATCTAGCTTTGGGCTGCGCATGAATCTGTGAGCCTGTGATTCGAGACCTAATATCGGCAAAATATTGACACCTATAGCCAATGTTCATTTGCCAAAATCCCGGGCTCCCATGCATGCCGAGTCTGACGGTATGCCACGCGAGATGCCCCCCCCGAAAATAAGACGTGCACCGCGATGCTCGTGAGGGAGCGACAGAGTTGAGGAAGAAAAGGGGCATGGCAAAGACCCCGTTCGTCGCAGGCTCACGGTCCCCGATAGTCTGGGTCGAGGCTTCAGCCCAACAGCCTCACTTACCCAATGAGGAACAAAGCATCCCCCACGCAAACGCAACTGCAGACCCTTTGGGATTACCACGACTCATTGCGAGGGCCAAACTGCTCTCTTGGGAAGAGCAAAGAAAAAGAAGCGAACGCGAAGGCAAAACTATTGCGAGATCTGCTCACCTTCGAGGCCCATGTGGCTGGCTCAGCCCTCGTGCGAAACGTGCGATTCCAATCCAAGGTTCGTGGTCACCGCGCCGATGCCCCAAGAGACGGACAAGACATATTATCCGGGGTCCCGACTGACAGGTTGTGCTACGCGCGGGGATCTAAGACCCAATTCCGAGGCCCAAGCGAGCGAGCAACTATCGAAACGTTAGGATGGAGCCGAACTTTAAAGTTCGACAGTCAGGTCCCCCAGCGTGGATCGAGGCTCGATGCCTCACCAATGACAATGGGAGAAGTGAACGAGGGGGACCACTCGCACCTGGGACGCCTTGTCACACGATGGGGAGCTCAATTGAGCATAGGCTTTCGCGCGTGGTGATCGAGAGCTTACCTAGCCTACATGGTACCTTTTGTGCAGGAGAAAGCAGTCCGTCCGGCCGTGTGCTACCAGAAAAGCCAATTCGGATCCGCCTAGTACAAGCCAAAAAGCAAGCGTAAATAAAAAAAGCTATCGATGTGTCATGCACAAGGCTGTGATGTGAGCGCTGTCACAAAAACAAGCGTGCGCTTCGTCGACTGCCACGTTCAAGTGCATCATGCCGGTCGAAGCAGCATCAAAGTCAATCAGTCTGTCTTGGACAAATGTGGGCATCAAAAAGAGCTGGATCACGATTGATCCGGTAGGTATGCAGCTTGATGCTTGTACGGGATCATCAAGCTAATTATAGAAATGCACCTGCAGACCCCCCTGTGGCCGTGAGGAGCTTCGCATACTGTTGCTGCTTCTGCTTCTATTGTGAGCGGCGCCGTCGGAAGAGCCGATTCCTCAAATGAAGTGCAGCCACGCAGGACCAGATCGATCCAACACATTCGGCTGCGTGCTAGTCTTGGATTGTGCATTGAACTTTCGGAGCGTGTATGTTCCTGACGTGCCTCTACCGTCATTCGGCTGCATGGTTATGTGAAGAGACGCAGGACCTCGTATTAGCTCAACACAACACGAGCGGTCGTTTGAGCTGACCAGCTGAGTTTCTCCCACCGAGCATACTATTGAACTTAGGGATGTAAACAAGACGACGGCTGGACTCGGTAGGTCCTGTGTGGCTTGTTGATCGTGCAGTGAACACGGTGTAGGCCTGTGATCGGCAGTGAACGAACTCAAGATGGCGAGCTTCGGCGATCGCACGTTGTAGAGAGCAGCGAGTCCGAGGCGTCTACGTCTGATCGCTAACCAGATCGGTAAGGCCCAACAGCGTAGAACGTCGACGGGCACAAGCAAATCCCCTCCTGGATCGCTGCTAAGCTCGAACTAGCTGCGGCTCCCCCAACCGCTCCGAGTGTTGGTCGCTGGCGAAAAACCCTGAGAGCACTGGCATGCCGACGAGCGGCAGTTGCTCAAGTGCCCAGAACCAAGCGACCGGCCGAGAATGTGGGACGACATGCAAAGCCTCCGAAACCTACGAGGATTTGCCATTCCGCATTGGGAGGAGCACCGACTGTTGCCAGAAGCCACCGCCTGCGCCTGGTCGCGCTGGTCTAGCCCAGATGGTGGACGCCACAGAAGTCTTTTTACGCCACCCTGCTATTCTTCCCTCGGGCGACTGCGTAGATTCTTGTATTGTTCTCCTTCGCCAGGAGCTGCACAACAATTGGCGAAGCCTCGACGAGAGACCTAGCTTCTGTCGCCCGCCTCAAAAAAAAAAAAAAAAAAAAAGAGGAAGAGCTTATCGTCCTGTCTGCTTGCAGGCTGCCTTGCTAGGTGCCCGTTGAATTGTATCCATTTATTCTCAACAAGTCAAGAGATCAAACGTGTTATGTCGGTATTCGAGAGTCGGATCAACGCGAAATGCACATCATCTCCATCGGCCGATAGCTAATAGGCTCTCACCTATGCCAGATATGGATCATCCTGATGCTCTTTTGGCTGCGGGCTGGCCTGAGACAGCAACAGGTCGTCTGCCCGTAGCTTGGTTCTTCGTCTCGCTTAGGTCAGCCACCTCCCATCACAAAGCCTCTTTCGCGACCCTGGTCCACCATAACCCTGATCCCCCTAGCACGAGCTCTCCCATCCCGAAAGCCCCGAAGTGAGCTAGGTGACCAATCCGAACGACAACGACGTGGACATCAGCATTCGAGTTGAACGACCAACAATGACTAGTTCAGTCTCGGCTCCGAATCGCTTTCACAAACTACCGTCATGCAGCGTGGTGGAACGACGCCTTTTGCTGCCTGGAATGCGGCAATCAACTTGGCTCGCACTGTTGAGACCTGACCACATGGCAGGCGGGACTTGCTAGTATCTATGGCATTGTTCGTTCGCAGAACCGGCCTCGATTCTCGACCCAGGCGCTCGGCTCAGGCAGAAATGCTTCGAGGATACGCCGTCTGTATTGGCGGGCATTCACAAGAGGCGACCAATCGGAAATGCAGTGTCCCCTGATGCTGCACTGAGAAGCCGGTGTCAGTCAACGTCACTATGAGAGACATGATGACGGTTCGTATACACTCGACTATGCTTTTGCTGCGATGCCACTACAGTGTCGGTCTAACAGCTAGTCTCACTCTCCTTTTCAAGAAGCATCCACGTCTGTGAAAGTCAAGTATCTCAAAAGGGAATGCCTAGAAGCGAGAGGACGGTCCCGGCCCACCCCCTATTGGTCGGCCATGGCCGCAAGTCTTGTGAGCATCGTGCTCGCCAATGAAGGTTTTGAGTATTTCCCGACTTTAGGTTTGGCATCCTGACGTCCCATCTTGTACTCCACATCATAGGAAACGCCGGTTGAATAAGCTCATGGGATGAGCTATCGAAAGCATCGCTCATCGACTCTGACCAGTTCCTTCGCTCATGTGAAGCTGGGCCCATGCACTACCGAAAGAGCCTCGTATCCAAGTGGCTGGCCCAGAACACCAACCTACACATGCACGAAGATGGCAGCTCAGCTGGCGGGTGGCTTGAGACATATTCAACTCTGGTGTCATCGGAGCGTTGAGCCTGGGGAAACCTATGAGCTTGACCGTGTGAGGCACGACAATGCCCAAGAGTCTCTGTGGTACCTCGCCTCACTAGCTGATCAGGATATCTCCGTACGGAATACATTCAGCGGCCATGCACAGCAAAACTATAAAGGTCTCGCACATCTCTGCCTTCTGTCCAAGGAAGAAACACCACCCCGGTCAAGCTCGCTGGAAACTCTCGAGTCTCTGGCCTCTTTGACAATCGGCTCTTTCCTACTATCGTCTTTACAATGCATATCTCATCTCTATTTGTTTCTGTTCTTGCCCTCGGCGCCAGCGCCATTCCCAACCCGGGGGCTCAGAACAACAATGCTGCTCGCGCCCTGGATGTGGGTGTCACCGAATTTGCACCTCGCTCCGTTGACGAGAGTCGCATTTTGACCCGTGACGAAGAGGAGCTCCTTTCGCGCGGCATCGAGGATTCCCTCGAGGCTCGCACCTGGAACCTCCTTCGCTGCGGCAAGAACGCCTACTGGTCATGGGGAAAGTGCGTGTGCAAGTGGCACACTTACAACTTTCACAAGAAGGACCACTGCTGCTACCCTAAATGCTATGACAACTCCAAGTGGGATGACCACGCTGGAAAGTGCAAGTGTAAGAAACACGGCTACGAGTACAACCCAGGCAAAAAGGCCTGCGAGAAGAAGCATCACCACTACCATAGGTGTGGCCCTGGCGCCACTTACGACTGGCACTCAAGACAGTGCGTCTGTTATAAGCCCGGCGAGAAATACCACTCCACCAGGAAATGCTGCGTCCCCAGGCCCCCGGATTGCTACGGCGACAGCCACATTAAGGGTGACAAGTGTGTCTGCGACAAACCTGGATTCGAATACTCGCCTGAGCACAAGTGCTGCAAGCCCGTCTGCGTTGGAGGCGGTCATGCAGTTGGTAATAAGTGCGTCTGCCCCAAGAAGACGGACGAGTATACCAAGGAGGGCTGCTTTCCAAGGCCTCCACACTACGAACCCAAGCCTCCTCCACACTACGAACCCAAGCCTCCTCACTGCAAGGATAACGAACACTACGTCCACGGCAAAGGCTGCGTGCCCAAGCCGCCTCACTGCAAGGATAACGAACACTACGTCCACGGCAAAGGCTGCGTGCCCAAGCCTAAGCCGCCTCACTGCAAGGATGGCGAACACTACGTCCACGGCAAAGGCTGCGTGCCCAAGCCTCCTCACTGCAAGAACGGCGAACACTACGTCCACGGCAAAGGCTGCGTGCCCAAGCCGCCTCACTGCAAGGACGGCGAACACTACGTCCACGGCAAAGGCTGCGTGCCCAAGCCGCCTCACTGCAAGGATAACGAACACTACGTCCACGGCA
>JAXOUE010000086.1:0-112573 GCA_036250105.1 Parasarocladium wereldwijsianum | reverse complement strand
CCCCCCTTCGCCTCGCCTCGCCTCAACCGTTTTCCCTTTACAAACTCCGTTGCGGGACGCCTAACGGGACGGATTCCCAACGCGGCGATTTCGCACCGTCCGTGAGAGGAAGGCAGGCGCGGGTCACACTTCGACTGTGCCTTCCCCTTTTCCGAGTCACGATATTCTGTCTTTTTCTTTCTCTTCTCGTTCAGTCTCTCGTCAAGACGAGTTCCATCTCGTCCGAATTGATCTTTCCTGCATGCATCTCTGACGCAAGGAACCTGGCCCGACATAAGCGGCACATGAACCCTCGACCCGAAACCAGCGCTTGGAGGTTGCAGATGGACGCAGACATGGACATCGTCGAATGGAGAGAAGTCCAGAGGTCCTCCTGGGGACGCAAGTACTTTGACCACACAAAGTTCATCTGCCAGCGTCAGGGAATGCAGGACGACTTCTACTATGGCGTATCCAAGCACCGCAGCGCAGATGCCAGGGCCAACCCCCAGCTCGTCCGGGATATGACGCTCCAGAAGATCCCCCGCGAGAACATCTTCCCAAAGTGGGAAGAGGGTCTGTCTGTCGTCCCCGAACCCCTGCCCCTGAACGTGTATCTCAAGTCTCCGAAACTCATCAACTACGGCGACGCCGGTCCCTCGTCCCACATCAGCGCCAGGTTCCTCCACGAAGCCCGCATGTGCGAGATTGTCAAGGCCAACCTGCACCCGAACGTAGCCCAGTACCACGGCTGCATAGTCGAGGACGGCCTGATCAAGGCGCTCTGCTTTACGAGATACCCCTTGAATCTGCTGCAGAGAGGCGAGGAGAGCATCCCCATCAACATCGACCACTGCTACAAGTACGTCGGCAAGGGCGCAAAGCACCTGCATTCTCTCGGGCTCGTGCACAACAACATCCATCCGTCCAACATCATGATGGACGGCGACATGCCTATCCTCATCGACTTTGCCGCGACGCGCAGGATCGGAGAGTCTCTGGTTGGGCATCCGTCCGGGGCGCCGCCCTGGCTGCCTGCGAACGCCGCGACTTCGGTCCAGTACAACGATTACTACGCAACCCGCCAGATATATCACTGGCTCAGGGAGCGGTGAGGAGCGCAGCTTGCAGCAGAAATGATTACAACACGATAAACGACTGCCTGGGAAGGTCCTGCGCGTAGAGGCAGAGCCACCGCCGCTAGCACACCTGATATGATCGCGCGTTGGACTGCCGTGTCAGCTGTCGACCAACATGGATCTAGAACTGTACCACGCTGCAGTAAAGGGGCTCTCACCCACGGCTCATCGAGCGCGCAGTCACATCAGACGAATCGTCCGCCAGAGGTCACCGGTCCAACAGACGGCAGAGGTGCCCAGGACGGTCTACTACGAACATGGTCCATGGCGAAGAGGTCTGCCTTTGACGCCAAACTTTCGTCGCAATACCTTGGGAAGGCACAAAGACCCCGCATTGTCCGTTGGCGACTCATCGAACCGCGACGCCGAGAATTCACGCTGGACAGATGGTAGTGATCAGATGATTGGTGTATCCTGAGCGACACAACAATCAGTCGAGAGGACGAATGCGTGCCGCGTCAGGGAGACCGTCCAGTACGATACCTCTTATGAACGGGGACGAATACAAATTCGCCAAGAATGGACTCGCGCTCTCTGCCCCCATCGCAAACATATCAATAGCACGATAGCAGAGGTACAAATCAATGAACGTCAAGAATGTGTTTTATCATCTTGTCTAAATCAACCAAGTCTATCCAAACCCAATATTTCCAAACTCGTAATACCCATTTTCCAATGTTCTGAAAAGATTTCCCCCAATCACATGATCACCATTGTTATCGCTATTCTTTCTTTCTGTTCAGATCGCCCCATGCCTCTGGTATGTAGGCGGGGGGGCTAAACAAAGCATACAAAGCGCAACATCAAATGACGTTTATAAAAGCAGCAAGCTTGAGTCGTAAATGAAAAGATGTTCTTTTTTCTTCCTCCCCATTTACAGACGGTCGAGGAGACCACGGCTCTCGAGGAGGAGAATGATCTCGTGAACAATCGACCTGACGTTCTGCTTCTCAAAGTCAACGACGAGGTCGGGGTTCTTGGGCGCCTCGTAAGGGTCGTCGACACCGGTAAAGCCCTTGATCTCGCCCCTGCGCGCGGCGGCGTAGAGACCCCGCCTGTCCGTCTTCTCACAGTACTCGAGCGGCGTGGCGACGTGAACGAGGAAGAAGGGACCCGACTTTTCGATCTGCTCGCGCGCCTGCTGGCGGGCGACCTCGAAGGGGGCGATGGGCGCGGCGATGACGGCGGCGCCGGCCTTGGTGAGCTCGGAGGCGACAAAGGCGATGCGGTTGACGTTGATGTCGCGGTCCCGGCGGGTGAAGCCGAGCTCGCGGGAGAGCTCATGGCGGACGGTCTCGCCGACGAGCATGGAGACGGGGCGGCCGCCGCCCTGGTTGAGGGTGGTTTGGAGGGCGCGGGCGATCTGGTCCTTGCCAGAGTTCTGGTAGCCAGTCATGAAGACCGTAAAGCCCTTCTCGCGGGGCAGAGGGTTCTGCTCGCGGAGAACCTTGACGACCTCGGGGTAGGAGAACCACTCGGGAATGTCCTTACCGGTCTTGAGGCGGTTACGCAGCTCAGTACCGGAGATGTTCATGGTCTGGGTGCCCTCGGGGATCTCGTTGGCGGGCATGTACTCGTCCTTGCCGGGGATGTAGATCATCTCCTGGAACTCGACCATCTTGATGCCCAGCTCCTCCTGGTACTTCTGGACAAGGTGCTGCGCGTCGTATGGGCCGTAGTGGTCCTTACCGTCCTTGTTCTTGCCGGGACCGGCGTGGTCACGACCGACGATAAAGTGGGTGGCGCCGTGGTTCTTGCGGATAATGGCGTGCCAGAGGGCCTCGCGGGGGCCACCCATGCGCATGGCGAGGGGCAGGAGGGCGAGGGAGGCCATGCCGTTGGGGTAGCGAGCGATGATGGCCTTGTAGACGCGAACGCGGGTGAAGTGGTCAATATCGCCGGGCTTGGTCATGCCGACGACGGGGTGGATCAGGACGTTGGCCTGCTGGGAGCGGGCGGCACGGACGGTGAGCTCACGGTGAGCGCGGTGCATGGGGTTGCGCGTCTGGAAAGCGACAACCTTCTGCCATCCGAGCTTGTCGAAGTGAGAACGGAGCTCAGAAGGAGTGACTGCAACGTGTTAGTCAGATCCAAAATTGTAACTTTTGGGGTCAAGATGGAAACCGCTTACATCTGAGGTCGAGGAAATCATAGTGCTCAAGACGGTTAATGGCCTCGAGCTTGCCACCAACGTAGAACTCCTTTGCGGTGCTGAAGAGGTGCTTGACGCCGGGGTGAGTGTCATCATCGCTGCCAAAGACCTCCTTGGCCTCCTTGACCCTGTCGTGCTGTCAGTACACGTCGTTCTCTTTCGTGTTGGGTGGGGGAAGTATACGCACTTGTCGGGCTGGTAAACGTCCTCGACGGTCAGGATCGCAAGATGACGGTCGTCGCGAGTGTCGCGCAGGGTAATCCTGGCACCCTCCTTGATGCCGAGCTCATCAATCTGTTTTTGGCTCACATCAAGGGTGATGGGCATGGAGAAGAGGTTGCCATCGGCGAGACGGTTGTTGACTACGACACTGCCCAATTGTCAATATTCATGTTCTCTGCGCATGAGGTGATTCGCCTGCAATGTAATCGTACCCATCGTAGTCCTTTTGTGTCATGAAACCTATCAGTTTATCGTGTCAGCGACCTGTCTTTTGTTGATGCGCGTCAATTTCGGTCGGGCGATCGCCCGAATCCCGCCACCCCACTACGGTCGTACGTGGGGTAAAGCGCGAGAGGCTCGCCAGTAAAGCCGCACTGACGAGTGATGCGAATTCCGGAACATGAGGTAGAAACTAACCTTCAAGAGGAGAGAAACCACCGTTGAGGATCAATTCGAGATCGCAGAGATGGCGATCGGTGAGGATGAGAGCAGGGAGGGTCTCAGACTCCTTGAGGAGCTCCTGCTGGCGAGGCTTGTCGCGAGTAAAGAGGTCCTTGAGGACGCCGCCGTGGGGAGCGTTGGCCATGATGGGCAGGGTTGTGAGATCGGTTGCTTCGTATGTAGAGAATCGCGAGCCTGCGCAGAGATCAAAAGTGCACGACGACAAAGACGAGGAGATCGAAGAGGGGGAGACAACGAGTGATGGGAGAAGTCAAGACCAGAGGCTCGTCAGGGAATCCAGAATAATAATGTCGCTCGTGTCGCTCACTCTTGCTTGCTCCCACACCCAATGGCACGGTGTTCGGTGGTGGTGGTAAACCTCCGGAAACAAAGTTAGGCGGGTTCCAGTTCCACCTTGGAAATCACGCAATCGCGCCGCCAAAGAGCATCACGGCTGCCGAGACCCCAGAAAGGGCTTCTTTCGTTTATGGGACGCTGCAGAAAAGGAGAACGGCCTGATAAAGGGTCGTAAACCCCCTTATTTCTCCATTTTGCTGCAGCTGTTGGCGCGGCTTGCGCGTTTGCTGATGGTGATTGACCACAGTCAAGTTTCTCTGCGCAATGGAGAACCTTTGCGATGCTAACCACGAGCAGCCTGTCCATCGAGATCACCGCTCGAGAAACTGAATCAGTTGCAGCAAACCCCCAGGATGGCTCCCCATCATAGTCGTGAACTGCCTTTGGCCATATCTCGATCGGAAGTCGGCGACAGCTTCTAGTCCAGGCACGGACGACATGATTCTGTGGACTTCTGCTGCGTCCAGCCTGGTATGTAAGCAGGTTCTCTCACGGCTGCTTGGCTGTGGATGCAAGTCAACTTTGGTGATGTGCTGCCAGATTCTCAGCCGAATGACGTGCTCGCCAAAAACGGTCCAACCTTGTCATCACATCAACGTCCGACCCTTAGGCGCGGCAGTCCGTATGCGGGGCTCCAGGGGGTTCTTCTGCGGGATCGCTTTCTTGCTGCGTTCGATTCGTTGACAAACTGGGTTTTCGATATTGACGATGGATCTTTTCCAGATTGCGACGGTCACTTTCGCTCTCAACTCAGGACTACCGTATTTGGAGCAGTAGAATGGCTGCTGGTACAGGGTAGCTGAGCTTGACGACAATCAAACAGTGAGAGAGCTATTGGCAACTATTCTACATTCGGATAGTCCACTGTTGGAAGCGTTAGATACTGTAAATATTAATAAGCCTCGCGACAATGTGCGCCTTACGTGTCGTTATACTATCCAAGTATACGCCCTTCGAGTTGACATCCATTAGATCCACATCATCCTGAGTCTACATACGTAAATACAGACAATTCATCACTCATATAACGCCCAGAACAAACCAAATCATCCACTCAAGTAGATTGAATCAGCCCAACATTCATCACCGCCCAACTCCAATCATGTCAAAAGCAATTTCAGTACCGAAAACGTACGACTCCTTCACGGACCTATGGTCACCTCGCCTGATCGCATCCGTCAACGATCAGCACGTGAAGATAGCAAAAATCGACGGCGCCTTTGTCTTTCACTCTCACCCCGACTCGGATGAGCTCTTCTACCTTTTATCCGGCAAGCTCACGATGGAGATTGAAGATGGCGAGGATATCGTCATGCAGCCTGGAGATGTGTACGTCGTCCCGCGAGGTGTCCGCCACCGTCCCGTTGCCGAGAACGCGCGCATCATGATGGTCGAGCAGGCCGGCACGGTCAACACTGGGGACGAGCCAGCATCAGATCGCACACGTGAGCCTGTGGACGTCGCGTCGCAGTGATGTAGGGTATGTCTTTGAGAACTTGTGTAGTCGAATGCGGCTGAGGGGAGACGGCTATTTTCTCCGTCGCCGCCTCATCTTATGCTGGCAGATCTATTTTCGGCCCCCTGGCGGCGTCGTATCTGTGTTGCACTTGGACGCGCTACTATTTTTGGACAATCTCTTCTGGTCTTCAGCGAAGAGCATCTATGAATGCAACCAACAAGCACGAACCCAAGAGCCAAGTCATCACTGTGACGAGGCTGATCGCAAACGGGATTTTCTTTTTTGTATGTAGCAGGACATTGGGATGGCTCTCTTGAGATTTCTCTACGGCACATAGCGATCTCACTTATTTGTATCCTCTCATGAGTATCAAGCTCCTTAGAGTCTTCATGCAAACTGCGTTGTCTATGCCTACTATGAACGTGAAAAATGCATCTTTTATTCCTAGGGATTGAGAGCTGATGGTCTCATCAATTATGTATGTGCTCTTTTGAGTCTTGCAGCAGCTATTGATATGCGTGCATAGAGCCGAACAACCCCCAGCTTTTGCACATTGAGTTGATTGGCCCGAGACTTGTCCCCTGCTCGGTTCAGGTCTTTGTGTGGCCGATAAGAAACTGACATGCATCTGATATTGGACGATTCCACTCACACCAGCATTCGAGTGATTCGGCTGGAGCTTTTGGCCTCCAAGTCGTTGGCCTGGACAGTGGCATGGGTGAGCCCCCTCCATGCGATACTGTATCGTGTGAGCCGTTTGCAAACGCGAAAGAAGAAAGACACAGCCCGTTTCTGGCCCTCCCAGCTCAGGGCCTGGTCTTGAAGGGATTTCTGCATGAGGAGAGATTATCCGGCGTCTTTCAAGGCCGAGTGGCACGCTCTTAACAACCTAAGTTTCTTGATTTCCTGATCTGTTAACTCGTTCTTTCGAGTGCACCTCGAAGGCATTTCTACATACGATATCGTCTTTTCAAAAACCCTGGCTGCATTGCTGTCTGACCACTCCAGCCTCTCATCGCGCCCGCTCCGATGGATCCAGAGACTCAAGAAACACGGCGTCACTTTATTAGACAATGCGACTACACGGACCTTCCTGAGGTCGCTATCCCGCCTCCGATGCCAGAGGTGGCAGGACCTCAGAGCTCGTACCCCGAAGTGGTGCAAACCAAAGACTCACTTTTCTTTGTTCAAGAATCAGCCCTCTCGTGCTCTCCTTACCAGACGCCAAAGGGTGATGGTCACGGTGCCGAGGAATTCTGGTCTTCTCCAACGCCTCCGCCTCGTGCTTGGTGGAAGCGTCGCAAGATCTTAGTCCGTGTTGGACTTGCTGTACTGGTTGTACTCGCGATAGTTCTAGGCACAACGCTTGGTCTCTTGCTGAAAGATAAGGACCAAGGAGGTTCGTAAGTAAACGCAAGCGATCATGGAGCGACGATCTGTCCCCGATCATGACCGCAAGTTATGGCTTTCAATGCAAAATTTACTAACAGAACATTGTTTAGATCAGACCACACGCCAACTCTTGAGAGCCCCTCGCCAACTACATCGGGATCACCAACGACTTCGGCAACTCCTCCATCTATATGTCGCGAAAACGTGTGCGCATCCATGGTCGCCGTCGTTGACGACACGTCTCCTGGCAACCCGGAAGATTCGCGGTTATTCTTCGCCCTCGGCGCCGATAAAGGAGTGTGGTGGAGGAGGTGGTATGGTGGCTCGTGGCGGTCATCGTGGAGAGCTTTACCACAAGGAGATGAGAGATTTGTGAGCCAACCTGCCGCAGTCAGCTTTACAGAGGACCAAACAAACGTTTGGATCGTGGACGAGAACTTCCTCCTCAAGTCCTTGGCGTACAAGAGCGGAGTTTGGGATGATGACTGGATAGAACCGGCCCCGGATTTCAAACGCCTGACCAGTCCGCCCACCGCGTGCTCGTACAAGAAAGGCGTATTGAATGTCTTCCTACGCGATGCTGATGGGCGGCTAGTGCAAATAAACTGGAACAGCACATCGGAAGAGTATTTAACTTCGGACCTGGGAGGATATTTAACAAGCTCGCCAATCGTCGCCGGCGCGGCCCCGGACCGCATGGACGTGGTTCTCTTTGGCCGACAGCCGACCAAAGAGAGGCCGTATCACATGTTTGTAAGACAGTGGGCAGGCGACACATGGTTCGACTATCAAGACATGAGCCAAGACAAGGACTTTGGTAGTGACTTCAAGTTGGATCCCACCGCGGTGTCGGTCGGTTCAGATCGTACAGACTACTTTGCCATTAGCCAAGAAGACTCGCAGATGTATCATGTCCAGTGGACAGAGGATTCCGGCTTCGTGACGACAAAGTTGGGCCGCAAATTCGAATCCGCTCCGCATGCCATAGCAGTGAATGATTCCCGGGTCGACGTCGTTGCGGTGGGCGCAGACGACCAGTTGAAGCACAAGGCTTTGATAGGCTCGACGTGGTCATCTGAGTGGCAGGACCTGGGAGGCAGCTGGAACAGTGCACCAGTATCCATGCTGGACTCTGAGGGTGGGGTGCGTGTCTTTGGCTACGCGAACAATGGCTCTCTCTTCCATGGAACTTGGAAGATCGAGGATGGTCATGATTGGGCAGGTGAGGGAGATTGGGTGAACGATCAGGGAGAATTCAGTCTGGAAGGACACAGAACATTCAGTAGTCGCTGAAAGTTACGAATAAGAATGACCTACAAGACCAATTCTCTTTCTACATGATACCTCGAGGATTTAGTGGTCCCCCAAGATAAGTTTCGAGCCTCAGGATCACCGTATGATCATCCAGAGAGCCCAGCTCGTTAGAAATCAGTTCGAAAAGGTCCGGATTCGAACGCTTGAACAGGGGTACATGTTGTGGTGGAAACCCAAGTTGATTATCTCGTAAACTCACTTGATTTCAGTGCATATTCCCCTCCGCATTGGAAAGACACATTGCTCAAAAAACAGTCGTAGGCTTTCCAATGGCTCCAGAAAGTGTGAAAGTCGTGAATGTTTCCCAGAGTCGATGAGGTGAGAATCATTCAAATGCAGGCGGCCATAACAATAGTTAACTGCGGCAGAATATGCTCCATCAGAACCATGAGTTTGTTGATAACGTTCCAACCATATCTTTTGCTATTGTTCTCCTGAGTATGCCCCGTCGTTGTCTTTGTCGAGTACACGTACGATTCTGTGATCCTAACACCCTTAAAAGCAAGGTCATTCAAGTTCAAACGGACAAATGTACTTAAAACAGCTTCTTATTGATTACTCTGCGATTGAGACGAAATTTCACAAGACGTTCTCGCAGAACTCTCGCGATGCAGATAGCCCTTGGAGAATGGTCGTGCGACTTTCACAGGAATCACGGATCTCACCTCTCGTTCGTTGGTCAGAACTTCGAGCTTCCCCCCATTCTTCCCAATCTCTCTGCCTTACTGTCGTGTATTCCAGGGATTCTTTACTAAAACATCATTTCATGTCACAGATTTGATTGCGTCACTGTGCGAAAGAGAGCGCTTGAACCGAGCATAACAAGCGTGCAACTATCAGCTCATAAGCTCGGTTTGCTAGAGACATACTTGTCAGATGATGGTATCAGACAGGGTATATTGTCTTCGATGCCGATCGAGCCATGACGTGGCGCTCTTGCGGCTGACGTCGGCTTTGATATCATGTTCAATGCGGATGCACTAGGGCAATGGGCTAAGTAGAAAGACAGCTTCTATATTCTCAGAGCTGCTTTGATACCCTTCGCATATCTCGAGGTTATCCAAGACAGCTGTGTGAGCTTGGCGTTCGGAACCCTAACCTCGGGTTGGGCGGCTGGCTCGGTGGGTGCTGGGCATTCATCACAGCTTGCTTGGCAAATGCTTGGAACGCAGCAATCTTGAGCCTGAAAACAGGGTCTCAACGTTTTTTTACCACTGGCTACGATCACTTGTCAATGCGTTAAATGCTGAAGGGATAACGATGGCGGCTGTATCTCTTGCAGTAGCGCATTGGCATTCAACACGCAGAGACAGGGGACGAGCACGAATGAGATCATACCAAGCAAAAGGGTCACTTCTTGCATTCTGTGCTGCGCGACGCCGTGTCTGAGGTCATTGCAGACCCTTACAGGACCATGGGTGAAGCCGTCGAGTGGGCTTGATATTTGACATGCATACACCGATAAGACGGTGCTTGTGTGATGTCAAGATCTGCACGGATGACTGGTTGAGCTGCTGGGGGGGATGCCGATTGACCTTAGGTTTAAGTCTGGACTGTATAAGACGACCAGAGTGCACTCTATTCATTCCGAATGCTTTGATTTACGTTCAGGCAGCATTCTTACGTTGTGTACTTCTCCGGAGTAATCTGAATGCACCTGGATTCAGTCCCATCGTCCTGACATCGTTTGAACCATCATCAAGCTTCCCGCTGTTGGGCCAAAGGTCTCGATCCGGACGGTATTTTTTTTTCAACGCCTCTATTTCTCGTGCCTTCAGATCTTGTTTCTGTTTCGTCTACGCAATCAAGAAAGCACCACTTCCTCAACCTCGCCATTCTACGATCATGGACAAAATCAAGAAGGTCGTCGCATGGCTGATGCCCAACCCACAGAAGAACGAAGATGATGGCCGAGATGCATGGCCTAGCCGACTTTCATTCATTATGTCAGTACAGCCCCGACAGAAAGCTGACTGTATATGTGATTCTTACAAGTGAATAGGGCAAGCTGTGGTGGTGCTATCGGCATGGGAACTGTTCTTCGCTACCCCTCCACGGTCTACAACAACGTCGGCCTGCAATGGTTCATTCCATACGCCATCGCCGTGTTTCTCCTAGCCATTCCCAGTCTCGGTCTTGAGCTCGCTACCGGCAGTGCATACCGTGGAGGCTGCGTCGTCGCCTACAACAAGATGAGCAATCGGCTCAAGGGTACCGGACTGGCTCTCAACTACATCGGTCTCGTTGTCACAACGTATTTCGTGCCAATTCTGGCGTGGGTGATGAAGTATTTGCAGAATTCGTTTGAAAGCTCACTGCCTTGGAAGGGGAACGCCTCTACCTGGTACATGAAAGACTGTTTGCAAACGGTCGAGCCCGAGACGCCGAATGGTGGTGGCTTTATCAACTACCCAGGGCGATCTATTGTTGGTGATCTCGCCGGCTGGAATGTCTTCTCCTGGTTCCTCGTCTGGCTGTGCATATTTAAGGGAGTCGGCCTCACAGGTCGGGTTGTCTACGTCACGATGGGCCTCCCTGTTGTGCTCTTGATCATCCTCATTGGCCGCTCTGCTTCCCTTCCCAACGCGATCGAAGGCGTGAAGCTCTATTTTGCATCATTTCATGGCGAAAAGCTGGCCGACGGCAAAATCTGGCAGGACGCCATCGGCCAGGTCTTTTTCTCGACCGGCGTTGGCTTTGGATACTATACCGCCTACGCCTCCTACAGCCAGGCCTTTGCCAACACGGTGCAGGATTCTGTGATCATTGTCAGCGTCAACTGCCTCGTGGAGATTATCAACGCGTTCGGCCCATTTGCGATCGTGGGCTTCCTGGAGCTGTGGCCGGATGAGAATCCGGAGATGGGCAGCTTCGAACTGGGTTTCGTGACCTACCCCGAAGCCCTCGCGGTGATGCCCGGCTCGCCCAACTTTTGGTCTGTTCTGTTCTTTATCACTTTCATGCTTTTGGGCATCAGTTCTGCTTTCGCCATGCTCGACGCTGTCATGACGATGATCATGGACTCTGATGCCGGGCGGAAGTGGTCCCGTCCAGTTGTCTGTACTGCTCTCACCATTGTCTGCATTCTGTTGTCGCTGCCTTATTGTACTGAATTTGGGTACTACTACCTCGATGGTGTAGACAGGTGGGTGAACAACATTGCCCTGGTGTTCGTGGTCTGGAGTGAATGTTGTCTTTCTACGACAATCTATCGATTCAAAGACGTCATCTCGCAGGTCGGCAAGCCTGCTTTTATCGTCTATAACGTGTTTTACTTTCTGGCTCAGATTCTGGGAGTTGCAGTCGCTCATACGGTCAGTCCCGGTGCCGGTGCAGGTTTCGGATTCGGCTTATTCTTCCTCGGTATGGTGGTGTCTTGCTTCATGGCCAAGACGCCTACTGCTGTTGGGACACCAAAGCGCTTCTCAAGAACCAAGTTCGGTTCAGCTCTCTATTTCCTCGCTTTCTACTCTGGAAATCAACTTCGGCTTGACCTCAATGTCATTATCGGACAGAATGGGAACTGGTCTTTCCCTGCCGTCTGGGCGCCCGTCTTGCGGTACATCACGGCCCCTATTCTGGCTGTCGTGTTCTCTCTCGCCTACCCCGGTTTTCAGGAGGTTAAAAACGATCCTGTCTACATCTTTGGCTTTTGTGTTGCGCACATTTGTATTATTCTGGTGCTGGCTGGGTTCCTCGTGCCCAAATGGTTTGACGTGTTTGTGCCGGTGGAGCGAAGGGACGATGGTTTTATTGACACTGCGCCGGGCGTTATGAGGCACCATATCGCAAGTGAAAAGATTGACCAAAGTTTGGAGCAGGGCCAGAGCAACGCTAGCGGAGGGATGAAGAGGCAGGATAGTGACGCTAGTAGTGACACTTCGGGTGGACGTGACTTTCAAAAGCGAGAAGCAGACAAGGACGGGAGTCACAGGGAGAGTAGTGATGGCGGATCGCATACTTCGCTTCCTCCAGCGGTGATGAGTCCGGCGAACCGCTAGATGACTTTGAGGAACGGCTCTCTTTTCTGTGTTAACAGGTGACGAGGGTTCAGAGTTCTCAAAGCTGAATACTACACCAAATGCAGGCAGTACGTTGAACGCAATTCACTTGTAGATCCCCTTTACGTGTTGAAGAGGAGTAGTCATTTTATTGAATCCAAATCCCAGTCTATAATAGCTGCCTATACCTAGCCTTCGATCAGCAAGCCCCTATGCCAAAACGCCGTCGAATTGTTGCAAACGCCAGTAGAAAGCAAATGGTATCGTGCCAGATATTTTTGCGCTTGAAGAACAAGATATTCGAGCGGAAATGAAGCCAACAAAGATCATCATTTCTTGGTCTTGCCCTTGCCTTTCTGCCTCTTGCCCGACTTCTTCTTCTTCTCGGCTCCATCACCCGAAGGCTCAGCAGAGGAATCCTCCGCTGAGCGCTTCTTACCCGACTCCATCGTCTTCAAGAGAGCTTTTGCGCGTTCAGCTGCAATCTTCTCTTGCAGCTTGGCCTTGAGTTCCTTATTGTCCGACTGATGGGTTCGGATGTCAGTCTTCATAATTTCGTTCGAAAGACTGGCCGGTAAGGGGTAGGGAGCGGTTTTCAAACTCACAAGATCAGCCTTGAGGATACGCGCCGCGGCTTCTTGGTTCACGCTTGTCGTTCTCTGAGACTCTGGCTCCTCTGCTGCTTTGATCTTTGCAAAGTACTGCTGAATGCGCTTGAGTTCAGTGTACACGGCATGGTTTTGGGCGTCGCTGCCTTCTATCCTTAGTGATGCTAGTAGTTCATTAGCTGACCGAAATGAATTCGAAAATGAGAGACAAAGTTCAAAAAGGTATACGCACAAAAGAGTAGTGACTCGATGGCGTATGCCGACAGCGCAAAGAGTTTCGCCTTGTCGAGCAACGGCAGCTGTGATGAAAGCTCTTCAAAATTTTCGAGAAGAGGTTCAAGCGCGTCTTCCAGATCATCGATCTGGTCATCCAGCCTTTCCAGGTCTGGAGTGAGGTCTTTCACATCAGCCATTTGTGATAAGAGTTGCTGTTTTATTAGATGGTATGGCCGAATGTCGCTGAGATACTCAAACAACAGTATCTTGTCTTCAATTCTTCGGACCAGTATGTAGATCGTCGAGGTTATGCAACTATCAAGGTCGACGGCAAATTTTTGTGGGGCACGGGATCGCAAAGTTCAACGCCGGTTTGGCCCAAGTCCCCTTCATCGACTCGAACATCCGCCACCTCGAATCCATCTCTCTGTCTCTCTGCACTCATCACTCGCTCTTGGTCATCTCCACGCCTCTGATTCATACTCAACCCTGAGAAGACCCCATATACTTCATTGCACCCCCTCGAATCCGAGAATTTCGACGACGGCAATCCTCAGAACATCTCGACGAGCTGAATTACCGAGACGATAGTCGCCAGACTCAGCTTCTCTCTATCACAAACAGACGCCTACGGGCCCGTTGAAACAGTGGCTTCCTCGGCTCGCTGGCGGACTGCCGCCCCAATACGCCAGGTGTGCAAACGATGCATGCAAGATAGCCGACCAGCCAGCCGGACGGTCACCAGACACTATGGCACCGTCAACGAGTCGACGCGCGCCCCTGAGCGCGATCACTCTCATTCGATCGGACTCGGAAAGTTGTTAGAGAAAGATACCAGTCTTCCTCAACGCGTCACGCAAATTCCGGCCAACATTCGAGACAACCTTCCGAGCTCGGCGTCCGAGATTACGATATCGGCCGAAACAGCAAAGGCGGCGAAGCTTGATCACAAAATCCACATCTTAGGAACCGATGATCGATCCAAATTCATAGCGCACGCGCTTTCGGGCATCTACGCATCTGTCACCATGCTGAGTGCCCGGCCCAATCACAGGAGCTATATGAACATCGAGAGAAGGGGGAAGACTCCCAAGGATCCGCCCGTCGTTGAGAAGCTCAACGTCGCCATCGAGGGTTTCGAGGAGGACCAGTCTCCCATGAAACACGTGTTTGTTGGCGAAAAGGGATACCAGGCGGTCCAGAACTTGGAGAAAGTAGAAAATCGCATTGACGGCAAGACGTCGATTTACCTCCTCTGCGACGGGATGGGTGTTCTCGAGAACGTCAACAAGCGCATCTTTGCACCACGCGCCGAAGCCGACAAGCCCAACATATTCTTGGGTAACCTCACGACGAGGTTTCAGGCCAACAGAAACCAAGCAAGCATCATGGTGCAAAGAGAGGGATCATTACGTTTGACCAACGCAACGACAAGGCGCCAAAAGAAACAGCAACTTCCTACCACGATAGAGGTGCGTAAGAATAGCGCAGACTTTGTTCAGTCACTTCGCGAGGTGTCTGGTCTGCACGCGGAGGTTGAACCGCTGGGGGATTGGATCGCCGCAAAGCTTCCGGATCTGCTCTTCAGATCTGCCGTCGAATCAACATGCGCCATGTTCGGGTTTACCTACCAGCAGCTGTACGCAAACGCGCCTGCGCGATCAACGTTGAGTGCAATTCTGGAGGAGACCGTGAACATCATTCAACATATGCCGGAGCTTCGAAACACCACCATCGCCCGCGTGTTTCAGGATCCAGAGCAGACGACGAAGATTGTGATGAGCATACTGGCGAAGAAGGCGCGACATGCACCAAGCAATAAGATGCCCGCACTTTGGAGTGAGGCGGGAATCAGAGAACGTCCCAAGCAAGTGCGTCAGGCAGCTCTCGACGCGCAGTTCAACACCGGTTACTTTGTGCGCCGAGGTCGAGAACTGGGTGTTCCGACCCCGCGGACAAGCATGGCTTATGAGATTCTCAAAAGCAAATTCGTGACTTCCGAGAAGGAACACCAAAGCCAGCTGCCATTTGAGGAGGTCTCACTACCCCCAGCGAGTCGGCATCTGCAGTGGGCAAAGATGCCGCAGAGTCGACGTACAGAGACACCTTCGATGGAGAATGAGGCTTCAAACTCCTGGGCTGTTCCTCAGAACGCGTCTGGTGTTGCCAAGAGGAAGGGAAGAGCAAGTCGAGAGCCAGAAATTGTTGATGAGGCGGAGGCATGGCGGAAGATCGCGGGGGAGGCCGCGTCATAACATCTGACAGAGCGCTGGTGGTGGACATATGATACGCCACACCTGTTGTCACTGATTCATGAGCCTGTATAAAGCTGGGTGCATTGTATTGAACAGGCGAAGATGAAACATTAGATGCAGAACGGGCGTTTTGGGAGCATAGCACTTTGGCTTTGACGATTCTGTACACCGAATGCATTCAACAGTCAATCATCATCTATTGGCTTTCATCCTCTTTGGCCTCCCCCTGTCGTGAAGATTGCAAAATGTCTCATGTGAGCCATAGCAAAAGTGTCGAGAGGTGTAGTTCTTCGAATATGACAGTGATCACGTGGTGGAGCTGCCCCTCCATCCTCTCGCCGCCTGAACCCCACGACACGGTGCCAGGGTGCATCCCAAGATTTCTCTGCGAAACATACACAATCATCACAGTGTAGCCATCAAAATGGAAGATTCTGAATTGGACCAGGTCGGTATACGCATACTGCCCATCCTCACGATTGTGTACTAATCCATCGCAGATTCGCAAGGCTCGTCTCGAGCAGCTCAAGTCGCAAAGCAGTGGCAGCTCCGGCCGCCCCAAGAACAGCGGTTTTGGCGGCGCAAGCGGTCAGGAAGATGACGGAAAGCAACAGTCTGTCCCCTGTTCTTCTCCTCTGGGAACATTTTTCTCGAACACACGAAACTGACCGGCCTGGGGCCTTGCAGGAAACAAGAAGAAGCCCGCCAGCACATGCTCCAGCAGATCCTCCACCCCGAAGCGGCCGACCGGCTCGGGCGCATCCGCCTCGTCAAGGAGCAGCGCGCGACGGACGTCGAGAACAGGCTGATCATGCTCGCGCAGCAGGGGCAGCTGAGGCAGAAGGTGACGGAGGAGCAGCTGAAGGATCTGCTGAACGCCGTGGCGGACAATAAGGAGGAGGAGAAGATTGTGGTGAGCAGGCGGAAGAATTGGGATGACGATGACGATCTGGATATCTGAGGAGGCCTGGGGCGCTTAGAATGAGGAGAAGAGAACAGCGGGGTTGCGGGAAGATCTTGATACCCTAGGTGGACATGCCAGGATTGCCTCTGGTCTCTGTCTTGTCACGCCTTTGATTCCCCGATAATCTGCTCATACGACATATGTGAACAAGAGCTGTTGTGGTCGCTACTATCAAGTCTTGATCGCAAGCTGACATCTTGACCGATCCACTGTTGAGATGCCTGGGCGTTCATTCTGATAGCGAGCCAAGCGCAGCATGCACCAAGGGATGAATACATTGAAGATATTGCTTGCGCAATATCTTCAAACAAAGGAAACGCAAATCCACTATATTCTTACATTCCACCCTCGCGAATTTCCTTCAGCCTCTTCTTGTCAGCCTTCTCCCGTTTCCGGATCTCTCTCAGATCCGGGGGCTGCTCAATCCCCAGCTCCTTTCTCAACTCGTTCACGTCGCTCTCCAATCTCTCCTCCCAAAAGACGTTGATCACGTCCTTGCTCCTCGCCCCATTCCGCAATGCCCACGGCAGATAAATGCTCCAGAACCTCCCCCTCTCAGACGCCTTCATTGTTCCCACCGCCAGCATGCTGAATCCCGTCATGGGTAGCAGCGTGTTTGCAAACTCAAACGCCTTCAGCGCCACCTCTCCCTCCTTCACAATCGGCAGCCCCGTCACGGCGTGGTAGAAGTCGTGGCATTCGCGGTAGCGCTGCATGACGTATGCGCATTCCTCGTCATCGATGTAGCGGACAGCAGAGCGTGTGTCGGGGGTCACCCCTTCGCGATCGAGCCAGTCGACGTAGGCGCGGCCGACGGTGTTTTCAGGGAGGGCGCGGAGGCGCGGAAGGTTGAGAGTTTGGGAGGTGAGGCGAGGGCGTTGACGAAGGATACGGCGGCCAGTCGCATCAGCGAGCATGGCATCGCGGAGGCGGTAGATAAAGTAGGGCGTCGCGGTAGCTTCGCCACAAGCTGCGATGAGGTCTGCGTAGGTGAGGTCAGTCTGGGGAAGCGTGTGGAAGATCAGGCTAGGGCCTCGGGAAGGCATACCATGACGGTAGGGGTCAATGAGGGACATGATGCCGGAGCCAATAGCCAGCCCGGCGCGCTCGACCCGGGTCAAGGGCACATGGCCGGGATAGTTGGGCGGTGGACGCTTCAGGGCAGAGAAGGGTCGGGTAGAGGTCGTCGAGGCGCAAGCTGCGCAGACGGCTCTTTGCTGGATCGCGCGGCAGGCTGTGTAGACGGGACGCGCGCGCGCGATTGTGGTCTCCATCGTGATGCTTGTGAGTCACTGTTGCGAGGCAGACTTTGGGACATACATGTACATTGCGCGAAAGGGTGGGACGATTTCGATGATGGTCTGATGGGACACGTCACGTGATCAGGCGTTCATGACGCATCTTGCCGTTGGAGGCTGGGGCCGAAGCATCGCGTCGGTCATTGCCTCAAGACACGTCTGATTTGATGTGCTACCTCTTGCGCACACATGCGCTACCTCTTGCGCACACATGCGCTACCTCTTGCGCACACATGCGCTACCTCTTGCGCACACATGCGCGCCTGAGGCATAGCGACCATCTATTATTTACAAGCCCTTGCTGCCTTTCAAAACGCTGCCGTAAATATGCAGAAATAGCCTATGCTAGCGGATATCCTCAAGTACTGTCATCTAGGGGGAGGTTCCCTTGATGACATAACAATGAGAGGGTTTGATATGGCGAATGCCTTTCGCTGGTTTAGGGTAAGCCAGATCTGACCTGGGCACATGGCAAACGAAGGATCGTTCACATTTAGCCACAATGGGACTAGCGCAAGATCGCACGTAAGTCAACTGACGTGATGTGCACTACAGTTACAGCTACAGCTAAAGCTGGGGATCTTTCCATGTTTCACGACCCTCACACCAACCGCATCATCACTCAAACGAGCTCTCTATTAACCGGTATCGAAAACCACCAAGGCGTGCGTTTCTGCAGCTGTAGCATTTTCGAGGCGTATCTTGCGTTCAAAGAACCCTCTTTCACGTCCCATCTCATTTCGCAAACATACACTCGTCCAAACGCCGTCGTTCGCTACTATTCATCAGAGTCCACGTTTCCCTGCCGTGACGCTGTTGCATCCCCAGATCCGTCGACCATATTCCATCGAGCCGGCCGCACATTCCCGCTGTGACTTTCTTCAGTCTTGTCATATTCATCATGAACTGCTCATGAGGGTTTGTCGTGAAAATCCCGTAAGGACCAAGTACACTCTGGCTTCAACAAACAGAACATCCCGAACGCGATCCAAGGCTCCGAGCTACCGTCAAGATGAACGTTCGACCTCCTATTGACTCCTCCTCACCGACATCCGTGCTCTCCGTATCCTTCAACAGCGACTCGAGCTGCTTCTCCGTCGGCCTGGAATCTGGATTATGCATCTTCCACAGCAAGACCTGCCTGC
Organism: Parasarocladium wereldwijsianum; assembly: GCA_036250105.1. Taxonomy (NCBI): domain Eukaryota; kingdom Fungi; phylum Ascomycota; class Sordariomycetes; order Hypocreales; family Sarocladiaceae; genus Parasarocladium; species Parasarocladium wereldwijsianum. The sequence goes on along the minus strand of JAXOUE010000086.1, from coordinate 93,631 downwards.
TCAAGGCGACTCGCGACTTCAACGCCGGCATCGGCCTCGTGCAGATGATGGGTATCAGCAACTACCTCGCACTCGTCGGTGGCGGCAAGTCTCCCAAGTTCGCGCAGAATAAAGCGATCATCTGGGATGATATGAAGGGCAAGACGGCACTGGAGATCACGGCACTGACCGCTGTCCGTGGTGTGCAGCTCGGAAGGGAACGGATAGCCGTTGTGCTGCAAAACAGCGTCAGGATCTATTCCTTTGCCAGATCACCAGACTTGTTGCACGTGTATGAGACGGCGGACAATGTGGCAGGGCTGTGCTGTCTTTCTGATCGGCAGATCGCCTTCCCGGGCCGGACGACGGGCCAGATCCAGCTTGTGGAGCTAGACACTGGCAACGTCAGCATCATTCCTGCTCACTCTTCAGCGCTGCGCGCAATGGCCTTCAGCCCAGACGGGGATCTGCTCGCCAGTGCCAGCGAGACAGGGACTCTGATCCGCGTGTACTCGACGAGCAACTGCGCGCGGGTGGTCGAGCTCAGACGAGGCATCGACCCTGCCCAAATATTCTCTCTGGCGTTCTCACCCTCGGGAACCATGTTGGCCTGCACGTCCGACAAGTCGACACTGCACATATTTGACGTCCCGCATCCTCGCAGAGAATCTCTGCACCCAAGCCAACAGCTGTTCGCTCAAGGAGGCGAACCGGAGAAGGGCAAATGGGGCATCTTAAGCAAGATCCCGCTGATGCCTCGTGTCTTCTCGGATGTGTACTCCTTCACGTCAGCGCCTTTTGAAGCGGGCGACGAAGACATGATTGGCGGTATCCCCTTTGCCGAGAGCACGGTGTTGGGCACGACGAGACCACCAAAGGGGATCATTGGTTGGATCAACGAGAACACTCTCGCAGTGGTCGGTGCAGGGCAAGATGCTAGATGGGAGAAGTTTGTCATTGTGGATGGCGAGCATGGCAAGAGGCATTGTGTGCGGGAAGGTTGGAAACGGTATTTGGGAAATGCGTAATGATACCACGAAGCGAAGATCAACAGCCTAAGAATATTATGTTTTGTCTCACGATGACAGTGGCGATGCTGCAATGGATGTTTGATATGGGTATCTTGGTGTTCATGAGTGTGATCTCAGCCCCTCTAATTATCGCGATGGCGGGGAGAACGAGTCCTAGAACGTCTCCTAGGCTGAGTCTCGCGATCTCCTTCGCTCTCTCTGTGTCGCTTGCGCGGCCTCTCTTCATCTCTACTGTGGTCCCGACGTCGTCTGTCATCGTCATCGCGTTCGACATCCCGGTTCTTCCTCTCAGCATCCCTTCTTCGATCCCCTTCTGCTGAGCGATGACGCTTGTGTGATCTCTCCGAATCCCGGTCCCTGTCTCTACCTTTTTCTCGACTCCGATCCTCGCTGTGGTTCCTCTTGCGGTCTCTGTCGGCCGACCTGTCCCTCCGTGAGCTCCTGTGACGATCTTCCCGGCTGTCGTCTCTTCTCGACTTGTGGCGCTTCTCCCTGTCCTCTCCTCTCCTCGATCTGTGGCGGTCTTCGCTATCTTCTCGTCGCGATCTGTGAGATCGATGGTGGTGATGATGCCTGTGCTTCTTCTCCTTCTTCTCAGCTCTCCTCTTCGCTTCCTCAACCTCCTGCTTCTTTTCCTCGATCAGAAACTTCTTCATCGGATCCTCGTCGTCATGCTCCTCCATCAATCTGGCCAGCTCCAACTCCTCTTTCAGCATCGGGCGCTTTACCATTTCCTCTTCCTCGCTCTCCTCCTCATCAGACACGGCCCTGCCCTCCTTCCTCATGATATCCTCCCATCCGACAGCAAACTCGTCGGGATCTTCATCGTCGCGAGCCTTGTACCTCGCATGGTCCACGCTAATCATACGCTCTGCAATCTCCGCGCCGCCAAGGTTGTCGACTGCGAGGTCGCAGCTGCGCTGGTCTTCGTACTTGAGCCAGCCAAAGCCCTTGGATTTGCCGGTCTCCTTGTCGCGAGCGAGTTTGAGGAACGTTGGCTCGCCGAACTGCGAAAAGATGGTGATGATGTCGCCTTCGGAAAGCTCGTAGGGGAGGCCGCCAAAGTAGATGTAGGCCGTGTCGCGGTAGTCGACGTGCCATGAAGCATTTGGAGATCTGGGACATTTTCAGTCAGTATCGCGACGTTCGAAATGAGGGGAGAAAGCTGGTACAGGGCAGAACGTACATGCCATTCTCGATCTCCTGCTTGTTCAGCTTCTGAATCGCGCGTATCTTGTTCATGCTGGGCTGTGCTCTCTTGCGCTGCGAAGCCTGGATTCCTGGCTGGAGAGTCGAAAAGTTGTCGCGAAAGTCGAGAGATGACGCCGAATTGCAGACAAGCAGCCTGAGCTCCAGCTTCTCAGTGGAGACAGAGTCGCTGGCTTAGGTTGTCATCCCCTGTGGCCCTCCACAAGCGTCGCCGGACTACGCGCTAGAAGCTCCCCTGTCAGTGGAGAAGCTCAGGACGGCAACCGTGGATTGTTTCCCACTACCACGAACAAAGGGACCGAAGCTGTCGACGTCTATGCCTCTTCACTTCGAAGTATCCCTCTACGACAAGCGAACAAGACGATTCACGAAGAAGTCCTTGAACCTTTGAATACAAGCGAGAGAGCGGTACCTGAAGAGACGGATGGATTAAGACGAGCCGACGATAGACGATACGAGAACCCCTGAACCCGAGCTTCAGCTTTCGAGCGCGTTTGTTGGCGATACCGGTCCTGGAAAACGACTGTCCCCGAACTGTGGACTCGACAAACTTTTCTGGACCAGCTTTTCCTTCAAAGATTGTTCTGAAATACACACAGGCTGAGGAGGACCCGCAAGACAGCCAGCCATCATGGCTGTCAACAAAAACCGGATGTCAGTCTTGACATCGAGCTCTGGCGATGGCGAGGGCCAGCAGAAGAAGAACCTTTGGACATCTATGCTCGAGTCTGTGGCCAGTGGGAAGCGTCTGCCCGAGAAGAATCTAATAGTGCTGGGTAAGCAAGCGGGAGAGCCTTAAGAACGAGTCCATGCGGCAGCTGACGAGGCTCCTGAAGGTGGTACACCAGAGTCACAACGCGATTTTATAGAGTCGTTGTCCGGCACAGAGTCAAGACGAAACCTGGAAAAGGGCAAGATCCCCCCCATTGCCAATAATTTCGCGCTGGGGAATAGCTATTATGACGTTCTGGACGCTGATCTAGAGGGTATGCCGCCCAATTCTACTCCCAACTGTCGATAAACCACAACTGACCTAGATTCGCAGATACGATCGCGCGCGTCAGTTTCTACCTTCTCTCTCAACCCTCCAGCGAATTCGCTTCCCTCATCTCGCCGCTTCTCAAACCCGATACCATCCCCAACACCGCTCTCGTGATTCTCCTCGACTGGGCGACACCACACACCTGGCTCCGACAAATATGGGTATGGATCCAGGTTCTCAAAGCCGTGATGGACAACCTTGATGGCGAGGATCAAGGTGCGATGGATGAGTTGATGGAGCAATGGAAGATAAGAGGGAGAGGTGGGGGCTCGACAAATCTGGATGGCACGCCCGCAGCAACTGGTGCGACAGATGGAGAATCATTCTTGCCACCGGGACCAGGAGAGTGGTCGGATGCGCTGGGGCTGCCGTTGTGTCTGGTCTGCCAAAACGTGAGTTTCGTGCTATGTCGCGTGGGGGTCGGCGATGAATTGACGCGAAATAGGCGCAACGGATGGAAATCCTTGAGAAAAGCCATGGTTGGAAAGAACCCGACTTTGACACAATTTTGCAGTACCTGAGGACACTGCTTCTTAGGCGTACGTATGTCCCGATCATGACAAAGAAAGCCAAGACTGACCCTTTCCAGACGGCGCGTCCCTCATCTACACATCCCAAAACAGCTCTTCCCAACTGCCTTCTCTGATTCACTCCACGCTTGGTATCACATCACTTCTCAAGAAGAATCCGCTCAAACAGAACGTCATCGACCGCGACAAGATTGTCGTCCCTCCCAACTGGGACTCATGGGCCAAGATCCGTGTGCTCGGTGGCACTTTTGACCCAGAGCTCGTCTCTGAGGGATGGTCAGAGGACATTAAACTCCCGCTCGGCACCAACCCTCCGGACCTCGAAGATCTCGAAAACGACAGAAACCCTACCGATGACGCCGAGGTTCCGACGACGCAGCAAACCAACAGCGCGATCGCGCGCTACGAGGACTGGTGCCGCGATCCCACGAGCGGTGGTATTTCGCTCGTCGATAACGCGATGACGGCCGCAGCGGCGGCGAGCAGTGGCATGAACGTCACCAGCGATGACGTCCAGGCCTTCCTCGAGAAGCAGCTCAAGGCTTTGGAGGTGTATAAGTCCAAGACGCCAGAGAAGATTGGGGAAGCGCTGGGCAGCAAGAACTTGATCAAACGGCCGGACAACAGCAACGGGGAGGACAAGACCGTGAACGAGCACATTGGCCCTGTGCAGTTCAACATGGGCGGCATCCAGGTTGACGCAGATGATATGCTGCAAAGGATCAAGGTTCGTATATATTTTGTTACATATGAGAGACATGACTCTGTGCTAACGTTGAGTGTAGGATCGGAACGCCCATTCCTCGCTCGACGATGATGTTCCTGAGGAGGAGAATACAGGGTCGAACATGGCAAAGGACATGAACAACGAGCAACTGCAGAGCTTCTTCAGTGGCTTGATGAACCGCAAAGGGGGGGCATAATTCCCCCATTCGTAGCGTAGAAAAATACATAGCACTTTGCGTATAAGGAGGTGGATTTCTAGTGGGGGGATGAGCCGGTTGAGGTCTGTAGAATAGATACCCTCTGCATGAGCGTGAAATAACACCCAATAAAGGTATGCGGTCTTTTATCATGGCTGAACTCGTCGCTGATTTGAAGCTGTCGATGCCGTAACATGTCCAAGACTTCCGATGAGATGGACCGCAAGAAAGTGTGAACGCCTTCAGATTTTGCGATTCGATCAAGATAAATGCGCCAAAAGGGCATGATAGTTTTCATCTAGCGCCCGCCTCCGTGAAAATCACTGCACGCATCAAACGGGACCCTTCTCAACTCCTTCTACTTTCTTCTAACGTAGACTCCGCGAGCCTGGCCATTTTTACTCAAGCATCCTAGCCGTCACCACGCCACGCAGCAACCCAGGATACAGCCACGGGTATTGCAACAATTCCGGCTCAAAGGCATTGATCGTCTCTTCCGCCAGATCCTTGTACCCAGCGTCCGAGAACTTGTCGCTTAACCGAAAGAGGTTCTCCACGGAAACGGCGTTGACAGAGGGGAGAGACGTGTCCATGCCGTCCTTGAGGCGGATGGGGCTATGTGGGTAGTTTGCCGTGGTGGAAAAGAAGCCACCGCGGGTTTCGTCGCGGAACTTTTGGTTTTGTGTTTCTGAGAGAGTTAGTAGCGCTCTTGAGGGTGGCATTTGGAGCTGCTCAAAGTCAGAATGTGATGGCTTACCTTGGAGGACGTTGGCAAACTGGAGATAGCTGTCATCCAATGTAGCGCTGTGGAGATCCAGAAGGCCGAGGATCAGGTAGGCATAGTCGTCCGCAAACGCGGGTGTCTCCCTGCCGTGCTTGCCTATCCTGTATAGTTGCTTTCCCTGACCGTCCCACAAGTTGTCATTGATGTACTGTGCTGCTTTCGTTGCCGCCGCCAGTGCAAACTTATTCAGATTTTCAGTATCTGACCCCTTGTGTGCAGCCACGCGAGCTAGAGCGGAGATGACAAGACCGTTCCATCCAGTCACCACCTTGTCATCAATGGCCGGCCTCTGCCTGTCTTTATCCACCTTCTCGCGCAAACTCTCTTTTGCAGACCTAAGTTGTTTCTGCGCGTCCTCAACGGAAAGATTGAATTGCTTGCTGAGATCTTGAATCGGCTTTGCAATGCGGATGATGTTTTGGTTGATAAAGTCGTCGTTGGGGTCATATTGCTGGCCGACGTTGCCATCCTCCAACACCCCAAAGTGGGCAGCCACAAGTCCAGTGGCATTCTCCTCTGCGGGTGCAACAACGCTCTCGAACTCGCGGCTCGTCCATGTGTAGTATGCGCCTTCACGAGGGTTACGATCCCCACGCTTAGCCAGGGAGGCCGCGGCTTGGCTGGACGCAAAGCCTCCTGTAGGTAGGCAGACGGGAGATGATGTGAAGTAGTTCACAAGCTCAGAAACCACATCGTAGAACTCTGAGTCTGGTTTGCCACCGCTCACGCGCCAAGCCTCGTGGTATAGTGTCAAGAGTCCGGCATTGTCGGGTGTTATTCTCTCAAAGTTAGGAACGCTCCAATCAGAAGTGACTGAGAACCGCGCAAAGCCATTACCACCGATGTGATCCCTCATGGCGCCGTCCCTGATTTTGCGCAAGGTATCGAGGACGATCTTTTGGGCGTGCTTGCATTCCTCCTCGCCCACAACGTCCTGCACAACACTTGGAGGCTGGCTCAGATTGAGAAGGAATAACAGCTTTGGCGGGGTCGGAAACTTGGGTGGGAGTCCGAAACCGCCATCGAAGGGATCGAATGTGCCTGCCAGTTTTCGGTAGGCCTCCTCCAGCTGATCGAGATCCAACTCGGTCGATACAATCGAGCCCTTTCGTTCAGGCCGCGCTGGACGGACGGGCGTAGCTGCTGTACCTTGGGCAGGGCCTCCAAGGGATGACGTGAAGGTGATGCTCTTGCTTCCCAATGTACCCTCAGCTGCAAAGTCACGCAACTGTGTCATAACCTCGGCAGCTTCCTTCCTGCAGCGCGCTTCCTGATCCAGCCAGGCATCGCGAACCTTTTTCAAAACCGTCAAGAAATCAGCGACAGCTTCCTCCTTGTCGTCGTCAGATGAAGGGTGCGAAGCTCCCGGACCTGGAAAGTACGTGCCACCAAAGACCGGTTCCATCTCCGCTGTGACAAAGACGTTGAGAGGCCAACCTCCCGTGTTGGTGATGCCTTGCACGTAGTTCATGTACACAGTGTCGATGTCGGGCCGTTGCTCACGATCGATAAGCACGGGGATGAAGTTGGTGTTGATTATTGAGGCGCATGACGTGTTGTTGAACGAGTCGCTAGCCATGAGATGGCAGTCTGAAGAACCGTTAGCCACTCATTTGCTCGCAGCAAGGGCCCTGATAGACTCACGATGACAAGCCTGATAACCAATGTGCAAGTAGATGAGCTTGTTCTCTTTTCTTGCCCTCTCCACAGCTGCATCATCCAAAGGCTGCCATGCGACGGGACTTGAGGCAGCGGCCGCCAGGAACGGGCTCTTGCTATCCTTGGCACGGTTTTGTATGGGCTCGAGAGGAACTGGAGCTCCGCCTGCTAGGTTGCTACCCTCTGACGAAGCCGGACCCATGGCCATAGCGGAGGCAGTGAGTTGCGAGGCACCCATGGTCGCGTTCACAATGCCTAGAACTGGGTGGCGGTGGCTGTAAGTGTTGCGTGCGCGGCGGTATACAACGAGACTTGAGGCTTGAGCGATTCTGCCGTCGTCGAGTGAGGGATGGGGGATGTTTGCACCACGAGTCTGGTGTGCGAGAACTTGCGATGGGAAGAAGGGCAAACAGAGGAATAAAAGGCGGCGATCACGTCGTCGTTCGTTGGGGGAGTGCGGGACAGCGACATGAGTCGCCGTCGGGATCCCGAATGCATCAACCCCGCCAAACGGAAGCCCCAATCCGGCAGAAAGGAACCGGCTCGAAGGCACCGTTAGTGACGGAGAATGAGGCAGGGAAGGGTTAGGGTTATCCACAGGCTCCAGGCGGAAAGTGTCGGTGCTCCAACGTTGTGGATCTTCACAATAAGCTCCAACTGTCAACTCCCGAGATCCGTCAGTCTTACACCCCCATGAGCAAGAAAATCATACTTGCTACGCTGCTATAGGCCTGTCTGGACATCACGTAGCAGGCAATTGCTAGTCCACTGGGGAAATCGGAAGTGATTCTCGCTTATTGTCCGCAACTCCACCAGGTGGTTGTCGTCCATCCTTTCATCCATCCTCTTGACAATCGACTTCTGTCATTTCTGGCTGCAAACCAGACCCTCCAATTGTTCGAGATGAGAGGACCGACCAGTTAGGCACCATGTCTGCCGTGACGAAACCGAAGCTGAGGACCAAGACGGGCTGTCTGACATGTGAGTTTTATCTCTCTCTCTCTCTCTCTCCCTGTATGTGTGTGTGTGTGTGTGTGTGTATGTGTGTGTCTCAATCTCTCAAAATCCCCCCCGGAATGGGCACCGATGCCAAAGAGAAAGCATGGAGGCTTGACATGCGGCTCGGCTTACGATTGGCACTGACACGTACGGGCTGCAGGTCGTCAGAGACGGAAAAAATGTAACGAAAAGAGACCGCTTTGCGAGGCTTGCCAGATTTCTGGGAGGCCATGTGAGTGGCCATCGTCTGCCGACCTTGTAGACCGACGCTTCATCACGCATTCAGAGTCACGACACCGTCCTGTGGCTACTTTCAATGATTCTGCATCGTCAACTTCATCGGCTTCGGAAGCTGGCGACATTCCGTCAGTGCGCACCGCGCAGCAGAAGCAAATCGCTGTGCGGAGCCATTTCACCTGGCAGCGAGGGTCCATGCGCCGCTCGCTTGTGAAGGAGGGCGCCGCTGCCCATCAGGTGATCTCTCGAGATCTTGAGATCGCAATCGCTCGCCACTTTGACACATACATCCGCCTCACTCTTCTTCCGGGATGTGATCCGAGTTTCAAGACTGGGTGGGTCACGGATGTGCAGACGACAATGTCGAGCTGCAAGAGTTTGTACTACTCGGTGCTGGCATGTGCGGCCACGCATCTGCATTTCGACCAATTGTCAGGCCAGCTCCAAGATCTTGCCATTGACTACTACTGCAAGAGCTTGAGGCATCTGGCTTTCAGACTGAATGGCCCCGACAAAAACGTAGAGCATGATGATCCTCTGCTGATGTCGATCATGCTCTTGTATCTCCACGGAGTAAGTTACAATGTTTATGTTTCAAAGGTCACGCAGCACTGACCCTGGCTGCAGTGCATGGGTAGAGGTACCGAGAACGATTCACCAAGACACGTTGACGGTGCAAAGAGAATCCTCGCCTTACGAATGGTAGCCAATCCGGAGTTTGTGCAGCGTCCTTTTGACCGTGTCGCCTTGGAAAGTGTGCTCTTGCAGATTTTCTACGTCTGCACCGGAACCTGGAGCAGCGTGGGACCTCCGGCTTACGACTACGATGATCACTTCTGGCTTGGCGCAGAAGCTCTACTGGACCAGTCGGACCTGTTGACAGCCGGCAACATGGTTAGCTCTAGTCCAGTGATTGGGTTCCCAGTACCCCTTTTACGCATCACCATGCGTCTTCGAGGCTTTTACCGAGACCCTATGAATCTCGATAGAGACCTGTTGGAGGGAATGCGCACTCAAGTGCAAGGCTGGGAAACCCATCTCTTGGGGGAGTTATTGGGCGAAAGCGATGAACCTGTACTCAAGCCTCATCCAGTTTTCCTACCACCGAATGCTTACTCTCGCGATGCGGCCAACCTTTATGCTATCGTCTGCTCAATTCTGATGCAGCAGCTTACCAATGGAGAAGTCAAGAGCCCCGGCCCTCCGCCTACGCCTCCGTCTGAGTGCTGGCAACTCCGTCTTGCACTCAAGATCCTGCGCCGCAACCAGGCCGATCCAGGTTGGTCCAAAGCTTACATTGGACACTGGCAGATTTATTCCCTCGGCTTTTTCGTCAGTGAATTGGAGGATATCAATCTGATCCGATGGGAGTTGCAGAGAGGCTGGGAGATGACCAAGTTCTCGCACATCATTCGATTTTCGCAGGACTTGGAACAGACGTGGAGGGACAGAAGCTTTACGGGTGCGTCTCGCATAGGTGCTCTCGTGCTGAGGTGAGCGCCTTCAGAATCACACCATTCACCTACCGTAATCGATGACGAAGCGGGCACGGAGCCGAGTGCTTGGAGTGCGCTTCAGCTTGTTCATTTGCTACCCGTCCGTAAGAGTCGCCTTGCGCGGAATATTTGGCTCAACCATGTCGGGAAGGGCACTTTCTCAAGAGGCGAAGTAGGTCAGCCAACCCGTCCCTGACTGTGCCTCCAAACCTAGAGCCATGCGGTGAAAGTCGTCCTGGCGAGCCCAACATCTCGCAGGATAGCACAAAGAAGTTCGTTTTCACTTCTCAGTCATACTATCACGATTTAGAGCTATGCTATTGAGCACTGTTTTGAGTTGTGGTAAATCGGGCAACAAGTCCATCAGGAGCAAACGCATGTTCTCGTTGGAGCGCCGCAGGCTGGTGCGATTCATCCAGTCACCTCAGCTACCCCCGCGTTCCAGTGCCACGACTGGTAGCTGGTAACATAACCAAATCTTGAAGGTGGCGCGCCAGGATGATTTGTTACTATCTTATTGGAAAGTGTATTTTTTTTTTTTCTTTCCTTTGCGAAGATAAGACAGCATGTTCAGGTTATGTTGGCTTAAAATGGTCTCACGACGACAGTTGATGTACGACTAAAATAATGAGCAAAAATTTCGCGGGCTTATCGTGGCCATTTGTACGCTTATTTCTGTCCGCACATCTGAAGAATGTGTTGGCAACGTTTTAGGCACCGCTGTGTGCTAGTCTCCATTCAGAGTAGCGCTCTAAGCATGCATATCCGTTATCGATAAGCGCAACCCCGAGCTCTCCCCTGCAGGCGTCACACAGTCGCTCAGATGCAGCTGCTGCATTAGCTTCCCGGCTGCCATCACCGTGACCGGTCTCTGCTTCTTCTTCTTTTATCTCTTTCATCGTACTTGGCATCATGATCATCAGAACACTGAATACTTGCAGAGCTCCTATCTATGGCCGCTGATCCAAAGTACACCGTCTTTATTCGGGTCCCCATACCCCGCGGCGACTTTGTTGATCCTCCTCCTGTAAGTCCATCAGAGCTCGGTTCCATGGCACCGTAACTTACATTTAGCAAACAGGTTGATTGGGATTCGACAAAAGATGACTCCCTATGGAGAATTCTGTCTGGTGCGGCGCAGACTGAAATCGACTGTGAGTTTGATAATCTACCAGAATGCAAAGCCAAACAGCCTGACATATGATTCTCAGGGAACCAAGTGTAGGATCTATGAACACTGACCCAGCAAACAGCACCATGCTAATCTTGATTCAGAGCTGCAGAGTTTGATGTCGATGTCAATTTTCTACTGAAACAGGTTGCCTATTTGACCGAACGACATGCTTCCCAAGTCCGCGCCCAGGTCAAAAGAGCAACCGCAGCGGCCAAAACATCCTCAGCCACGCCATCCCCCACGCCGGGCGTCGAACCGTTCGCATCAGGCCATCAACGAGCACCATCAGCACTTTCGAGGCGAGACTCTCCGATGCTACGAGAGAGCGGAGAGGGTGGTTCTTCTGCGGCCCTTCTGAACCGGTCGTCACATCCGATGGTTGCAAGGAATGCCTCGACGAGAACAGCCCATAAAGACGAAGACGCGACGTCAAAGACTTCACCTCGTCCTGCGAAAGCTTTACCATCGCGACCGGCGGAACAGACTAGCTCTCGACGGCCGTCTTTGCTTTCTACGTCTCCAGTGTCGGGCTCGGCGCAACGACGGATTCAAGACGATGCTCGGTCATCTTCACCTGGTCCAGCGGAGCCTAGCTCGGAGTCGTCGTCCGATGATGATATGCCGGCGCAGTCCAGAATTATCCGCCGCCCGCCAAAATTCCAACAGGGTCAGATGGAAGACGACGAAGACGATGGCGAAGAGTCGGAGCCTGCGTTCCAGCCATATCGGCCTTCGGCAGATCAGTCTGCTGCCCATGACCTAGCATCAACGCTGCGAGATGACGGCAGGACGGGCTCGAAGCAAGCCTCTAAGAAGCGCACAGAGAATGTGCATCACTCTCAAACGTCTGATTCTTCTACTGGATCCGGTCTACCAGGCAAGACACATGCATCACGACCTCCTGCTGGCCCTTTGTCACCTCGCCGTACAGCCGAGCTATCCGGCAAGAGCCCAGCTGGGAAGGGCATTTCACGCGAAGGCAGTGACGGTACACCTAGTATGGGTAGCAGCTATAGCGATCTTGATGGTACGTCTATCCCAACACATCCACATTGCAAGCCTTGTTTTCTAAGAACGTATTTGCAGATGCGTCTGTCACACAATCTGCGCTTGAGGAGGCTTTGGCTAGTCATATGAACCGCCCAGGAGCGAGTCGCTTCAGCATCAGCCAGGCATTCCGAAGTAGACATACGACAAATCCTAATAAGTGAGATTATGGAGTGTTGTCCGAAAGATTAGGGCATTATCAAGAACATGGCAGGAGTTTGGGTGTCTGGATATATTGAAGTTAACCACCGCCTAAGCCAATATACTCTTTTGTTGACAGAAATTGCTACTGTTGCTACTACTGCTGCTGCTACTGCTGCCGCCATCCGTCCTCATCTGCTACACTCTAGGCAGCAGCCGGCTGCCCACATTCACAGCTGGACTATTTCCTGTCTTCCACTAAAGCTCTCGAAGCATCTCACTTCAAACACCTTCCCACTTTGGAGGTTTGGTGCCCTGTTCATTCCAAGATTCCGCAACTTCTCTCCCTTCGCGCGGTACATTCAATCTGCATCCGGGCACTGCCGAACATACACCTTACACCTCCCCAACAGCACCCTCGCCATGTTCCGTCGTCACTGGGCTGGTCTCCCCAAAGACCATCGCTATTCTTTCACTCTAAGCGGACTGGGATTCTTCATCAATGACGCGAACGAGATTCGCTCGATAGAGAATCCTGATTATTACTTTCAGTACGCTGCCAACAAAAATGAACGCGTCAACATGCGTCGCGGGTTTCACTTTGATCGTGAGTTTGGCGGGCCTTGGTCCAAGCAACAGTGACACCCAATTCTTCAGTTGTGTTTATTCTTCGTCACTTTCATCCAGCTTCGCTGACCGAAACAAGTCGCTGTTCAAGATGTCATCTACGATCGACTCAAGCTTGAAGGCCTGGAGAAAGTTCTTCTGCCTCCTGGTGCAACGCCACCCGACCCTCACGTTCCTGTTCTCGTGACAACGAACCACGAACCGTCCGCACCCACCGTGCTGGTTCTCGGTGAGCCGACTCAGGCCCACGGCATTCTATCCTCCCGGACCACCCACGGTCAAGGCGGCATGGAAGAGGGCTCCGCAATCTCGCTCATTCGCGCCCTGCGTGCCGCTGTCCCTGGTGCCAGGATCGTCATCGCGAATATGGGAGCTCTTTGGTGGTGGCCGGAGGGTAAACGGACGATCACCGTTCGCCAGGCGTGCGGTTTGCCGACGAGGAGCCTGGCGATCAGGGGCGTAAAGTACACAAAGAGCGTCAACGATGTGGAGGGCCACGAGAACGGCGAAGCGCATCTGGCCGCCGTCCTACGTGATGTAGTGGGCAGTGACGATACGCGGCTGTTCATCCTCGGGTTTGGGACGGCCGCTGACACGACCATCAAGTTCTTAGATGGGCAAAAAAACTGGGAGACGTGGGGGCCTCGGGTTGAGGGGATGGTAGTGACAGGAATGCCGATTGATATCAAGAGTCTGGAGAACGCGGAGCTCAAGGAGCTTCTCGCAAAGGTACGTGGAGTTCCGGTTCCTGTCTGAGAGGGATTGAAGGGCTGACACTTTAAAACAGCGAACTCGCCGCTATATCCTCTCCCCCGAACCCCTCGACACACCCCTCTGCCCACCTACGGGTGATCCTGCTCTGTTCTTCGAGGAGCCCGGCATGCCGTGCTACTCTTCCTCCCACGACTGGAGCGTTGAGATGATTGCTGTGAAAGCTCGCGACTCAATTACCAGTTACATCGGGGAGATTGCTGCTTCTCCTGACCCTCGGGCCTTCGAGAACCCCGGAGTCACAGTACAAGAGAAGCAGAAGCTTAGTGAGAGCCAGAATGAGATGGAACAGGATGTGCTGGCAGGCATCCCGGAGGGTGAGAAGCCGTTGGTGAATGCGTATGACTCGGAACTTCTGGACCGGCAGAGGGAGTGGCTCGAATTTGAGGAGAAGGGGGAGCTGGTCGATGAAAAGGCCTTGGCCGAGGCGACGGATGGGGCCGGCGAAGAGGAAGTGAAAGGGTCGGATGTCGTGCGCTCCGAGATGTCCATCTGAGGCCTGCGTTAGCAGAGGCTCACAGCGGCCCCATGTATACTGTTCTGAAGCTATTCACAGAATCAGTCCGAAAAGTCGCCATCCCCTGTTGCATGCGCCTCTCCGCGAGCTTGCCCACGTCCATCCAAACGTAAAAATGCATCAACTTCCCTTCTTAGAATAGCCTACATTTGGCCGTTATGTATTTATGATGGTACAAGTTGAAAACAAAGAAGTTTACAATGGTATCGACACCAAACTCCAAAACTATGAGAACCTCGTTCCAAGCCTTCAGGCTTTGAACACCGAGAAAACAATGTTCTTGTCCGTCGGCGCCACGTCCAAAATCATCTCCTTTGTCCTGTCCACTCGCTCCGCGACCACCTTTTCTTCAGCCTGCCACCTGCCATCCAGTTCATCCTCGCCCTTCCACAACGAGAGACCCCATGATCTCGCAGCCGCTCCTTCTTTCGCCTCCTTTGCCACTTTCTCCTCCATCTTGCGGCGCTCCTCGCTGGCGAGCCTGCCTACCATGAGAGACCAGTTCTCAAGACCCATGGCGAGACACTGACGACACGTTTGCCGGGCGGCATAGTCATCATCCGAGATGGTCAGGGTGCGCATCTGCTCTTCTGCAATGTCGACGCCATCGCGGGTCCAGGCGAGGCCTTCCTCCTCAGAGTCCGTGACGAACATGATCTCTCCAATGTGCAGCTGGAGGCCGCTCTCTTGGCAGCGCTGCTCCGGGCTACGCCAGGGGATCTGCGTGCCGTCTTTTGGAGGGGCGGGGTATGGCGGCGGCTTGAAGAGATCGGTGCCCTGCTGCCACCATGCAAGCGGCCTCTCTTTCAGAGGCTCATCGCTCGTGGTAGGAAGTGAGCGGCGGGCGTGGAGGAGTGATACGTAGGCTGTGATGGCGTCGGATTTCCTGCCTGTTCGACCGTGGTAATCTGCAATGGCAGTGACAACGTCGAGAATATTTTGTGACGGTGGCTTTCCAGATGCTCTCCGGATGGGCGTCAGGTCCTTGGCTTTGATCCATTCTGAGATCTGACTGGCGCCCCCTTGTTTTTCCAGCAGTTTGATACACTCTTGAAACGTCGCTGCAACCTTCTCTGGCTGTTCCTTGTATTCCCAGTACACTGCCTCCTGAAGCCTGACATCCAGCTTTTGCTTGTCTGTGAAGCCAACAGTATTGGCGAGCTTGTGGTAGAACTCTGCTGCCGAAGGATATGAGATGACGCAGTCCTCCTCTCGTGGCGCGGACGGCTGACCCTTCGCTACCGGCTGCGGCCTCGGGTTGGATGGCCCAATGACGTATTTTGGCGGGAAATTGATCTGTCGAGTGGTATCCCTCACAAAGCCCTCGGTATACTCCAGAGCTTTGGCTACCAGCATCATCAGTCGGAAGTACCCTCGCCTCCACTCCTCGCTCTTTGCCGAGATATCTGCTGGCGCCGCGTACGCGTACTGTGCATCCTCATAACCCTCTGACAGCCTTACTACCCCCTTGCCTGTAGACGTTTCTGGGTTCTCGAGATACTGTTGCAGCAGCATTGTGCCCCAGTTGCTGATCGTCACCCAGTCTGCGGGCTCGCCCACGTCCGGTCGGTCCTCTGCCTTTTGGTGGCAATCACGGGCAAACTTGCGCACCATAAACTGCCACTCGTGCGGTGTAGGGTATTGGCGTTCCTGCGCCTCAGAAAAGAGAGCGAACCAGATGAGCAGCAAACTGGCGCCACCAACCCAGAGGGCGAGAGTGACTTTGAACGCCCATTTCAGCTCGGACTTGATCCAGGCGCGACTGCTTTGCTGAGAGGCATAGCGCCTAGCTTCGGATGCAGAGTAAGAATGAGCCGAGAGGAAAGGAAGTACAGGCCGAGCGTTTGAGGAGATTATCCGGATCTGAGCGAGTCGTAATGGTGTGGTTCGTAGGAGGGTCTGAGGTCGTGGGGATAGATGGGATTGGAGTTGTGGGAGGCGCACGGCGCGAAGGGCCGGCTGGTGTCGAAGCAGGGCAGACTGCATATCGAAGATTGTTATCGTATCATCGAGCGATGACTTTTTGTTTTTTATCCTTTTCGACTGCCGCGTCTTGGCTGTCGCAGCCGCGGTCGCCGTAAGTTTCGTGTTGTCTAAATGTTAATTGACAGGAACTGGCGTGCTGGTGATAATGGTGAAGTCTGCAATTGAGACTATCTTGGGTGCTCAACCAATCGCGAAGATGTATATCTGCTGACTCATCAAGATTTCTGCTCAACGTTCGTGATCGACGACATGAGCGAGGTCGAGACAGGATTCGTTTTGAGATCCTCGAAATTCTTTCTTGTAAGTTGAAAAGCCTCATTGAACCACAAGAATGGTTCTCCAATGGCTTGAGTCGGTGCCATCGCACCGTCTGCAACTGGCCGCCACGGCGATAGTCTCTGGCGCATCCGTTGCAGTCCTTCTACTCAGCTATCAATTCTTCGACAGAGAAGAGAGGATATCAGAACTCAAAAAGTCAATTCCCTCTCTTGACCAGCCTCATGATCTGCAAAGAGTTTGTGATCACCGTACTTCAGCCTAGTCAATTCATGCTGATCGTTTCTCAGTTGAACAGCTTCGGCGCGTCCTCAGCTTCAGCAGAGGACAAGGAGGACGCACGCAATCAAGCTCTTGCGAAACGCGCTCAGGCTGGTGATTTCGACGAGGAACTGATCCTGGAACAACTGGCACGCAACCGCGTCTTCCTCACACCTGAAGGACTTGACAAGCTCAGAAACAGCTTCATTATCGTCGTCGGCTGTGGTGGCGTTGGCTCTCACTGCGCAGCGACGCTCGCCCGAAGTGGTGCCTCCAACATTCGTCTCATCGATTTCGACCAGGTCACACTCTCCTCTCTCAACCGTCACGCAGTTGCTACTCTCGCAGACGTCGGCACTCCTAAGGTATCATGTCTGCAGCGTCGCCTGATGGCCATTGCGCCGTGGGTCAAGTTTGATCTTTGCCAGGAAAAGTTTGATGAGCAAGCAGCAGCCCGTCTCTTGAGCGAATTCGATGGGAAGAAGCCTGACTACGTCGTTGACGCGATCGACAATATTGAGACTAAGGTAGCACTGCTCAAGTACTGCCATGACCACAAGCTCCCCGTCATCAGCTCCATGGGCGCTGGTTGCAAGTCTGATCCCACACGCATCATCGTGGGC
Source organism: Parasarocladium wereldwijsianum (assembly GCA_036250105.1). NCBI lineage: Eukaryota > Fungi > Ascomycota > Sordariomycetes > Hypocreales > Sarocladiaceae > Parasarocladium > Parasarocladium wereldwijsianum. The sequence continues at coordinate 76,319 of JAXOUE010000086.1, read as the reverse complement.
GACATTGCCAACAGTACCGATGACAGGCTCTCACGTTCTACGCGCCGCCGTCTCAAACTCCTCGGCGTCACATCCGGCATTCCCGTCGTCTTCTCTACCGAGAAAACTGGCGATGGCAAGGCCGAGCTGCTCCCCCTGGCTGATGAAGAGTTCCAGAAGGGTTCCGTCGGCGATCTCGGCGCCATGCCCAACTTTCGTGTGAGAATTCTACCCGTCTTGGGCACCATGCCTGCGATCTTTGGCCTGACAGCTGCCAACCACGTGATCCTGAGTATCACAGGCTACCCTCTCGATTACGTCCCTGCTAAGTCCCGCGAGAAGATGTACGAGGGCATGCTCATGAACCTTCAAGCTTCGGAAGAAGCCCTGGCACGCCTCCACACGCCCGGTATCATCGGTGTCAAGACGCCAATCACTACCCATGACGTAGCCTTCTTGGCTGAGGAGATTTACAGAGGACGCAGCGCCGTCACCGGCATCTCGACAAAGCTCACCATTATTCGCTGGGCGCAACCCATTGGCGATCCGATCAATCGCATAGGTGAAGGCAAAGACATGCAAAAGAGCTCTAACGTTCGCCTTCGTGATTTGGTATGCATGACAAAAGAAGAGGCCATCCGGCATGAAAAGGAGGTGCTGAAGGGTGGTAAGGCTCTATCTGAAGTCTATGATGAGGAAACCATTGCGAAGATCGAGGCGAGGCGGGAGGAGATTGCTAAATACGAGCAACATCGGTAACGGCACCCTTTCGGGAACACTTGTGCACCTCTTGAGGCGTCGAAATGAAGTAATACCCCAACCTCCCTCTATACAAATGTAAAATATAGCCATCTCTCAGGCGAGCATGACACCTCTCTCTTGTACGTGACCACCGCCACGTTCATATCACCAGGGTGCACAAAGAAAACCTTTCCTCGTGCTCGCCTTCTGTGCCCATCGGCTAGGTACCTATGCGAAAGGCCTATCATATTATCTGCTTGCATTCACACATTGGTGATGCAGACGCCCGTGTCTAGGACAGTGCCTCTCAATGAGCTGCCTTTCGCAGATTCCTTTACACGAAGAGTTGCGACCATTCAGACTTGCATGTATGTACGTAAAGGCTGCGAAATACTTGGCTTTTGGGAGAGAAATCCCGAGACGTTGATTACAAAGACAGGGATTGATCTATTATGGTATTGCGAGAGCTTGCGATCACTGTCACGAAACAGCGAGCTCACGCGGAAGAGATTTATGATTCCTCCTGTTTTTTCACATACTGGGAATTTGATCTGCAATTATTTATGTCTGTGTACTCGACACTCGGTCCGTCGAGGAATCTATATGGGTTCTGACATCGTTCAAAGGTGGAGCCGAACCCAACGGTTTCGAAGTGTTCGAGCTGGGCTCCTTTCAATGGTAGCGAGCTCAGTATTAGACTCAAAATGAACTGCTCTACTGTTCCCGTCAGGTTCGTTCATCCCTCAATTTGCATCGCTTTCGATGCCTTGATGTCACTTGCCTGATCATCACCTGGACAACATCATGTGCAGCTTTCAGGTGGTACTTAATTGTGCAGATTGTGTGCAAAAGTGAGATATCTTACGGCATATCTGATTCGTTGGGAAAAGATAAAAAAAGATATGCCCCCCTTGACCCCTGATAGGATGCGACATGCTGTGGTCATCGATGTGGACGCCTCACGAGCCGCGTAATCTGAGTGATACACACCAATTGGAATACACTTCACTCAAAGAAAGGATGTAAGCATTGCTTATGCGGAAAAGTAGCCTGAGCATGACACCACACTCATTTTTGGTACCTCACGGGTTTTATTAGAATGTCGGGCGAGAAAGCTTATTGTTAGCCAAAATCTTGGTTCTAGACCTCATTCGTGGCCTCTGAGGTGTGCTGCGATCAGAATAGTCTCTAATGGAGCCAAGGTTATTCTCCGATGACAAGCAACGATGCAAAACGATGCCTGTCGATTCTCTTTACATATATCCAGTTTGTTGGACGTCCAAGCTCATCGCCGAATCCACCAAATGTATAAGATGATCGCGGTGCCTATCTTTTAGTTTCCTTTTCCTCTGGGTCGCTATGACGGGCCCCCTTCAACTCCATAATCTTGTTCCTCGAAGCGCTGCGGCCCAGCTCAGTCGGGTGCGCTACTGAGGCAGTCTCAGGCTCTCGTTGGTCACTCAGATTTGCCTCGTGAGCCTCGGACGATAATTCTTTCAGATCACACGGCATAAAATGCGGAAATGCGGCAGTTCCGGTCATTCGTGCCATATAGGGCTGTCCTTCGTCGTTGGTCTTCTGTATCCGTATTGGGCGGTGTAAAATGTGTTTCTGATGTGAGACTGTGGCTTTGGAGATCAAATCCCTAAGACATCAGCTCGCCCAAGAACACGGGCTTCGTCCGCGCCCAAGCCGACACACGTCTCAGGCTCACCTCAGCATCGCCGTATGAGGGTTACCATTAGGCACTGCCAGTGTGCCATCCCTCGCGCGGTTATTTCCAAACCTGTGGTTTCATCATACGGACGGGAGGGGATATTATGAGCCGCCACATCTCGTATTGAGGCTGACTTTGCGCCGAACCAAGTTGAACAGACCTCGCACTCGTGGTATAGTCGTATTTCAAGATCGCGGACTGAACAGGTCCTGTCTCATATCGGAATCAATTGCGGAAGAAAGCCTGCCTCTGAGCAGCCCACGACGTTCGTCTGGGTCAGAAGGGCTGAGCGCCTTGGTACCTGTTGTATGGCTGTATCACTGCTCCGATGTCACCTCTTTGGGAGTGAAGAGGAAACTGATGTTAAGTAACCAAAGGATGGCCGGATCCCAAGTTTTGGAAGCTCGAGACATGCAGTCAAAATATGTAGTGACGCGTCGATATGTGCTGACGCGAATTGTCTACAAGTAGGAATTTGAGCGGTGTCCTATATTGGGTTGCAGCAGTGCTGCCTTTTTTGCTTCTGATGCTGCAAGCGCTCAGTAAAAGGTCTGTAAATCCACAACTCATACATAACAGGGCGTCCGTGTATCTCAAGACTTTGGAGCCTGGGTTGGCCATTCTTTCATCTCAGGCTTGACTTGAGGCAGACTCGGCCCCGAAAGAGGCCGCATACAGCCACTGTGAGCTTCTGTCTATGTTGGACGGAGGCTCGGGCTGACTCTTTCCACTGATCGGTCGAAATTGATGGCTTGAACTGCAAGGTTGTTTCTCGACTCGGCCGTGATGATTGGAATGGGCCCAGGGTGAATAAGTGGCTAGGCGGCTCGCTGATGCTCCCTGCCAAAGTCCAAATAGGTCTGCCAGCAGGTTGTCAAAATGATAGGATTCATAGTATCAGAAAAGGAGCCAGGCGTCTTGACATTTAGTAGCATCTCGACCCATGCGGATATTGACGATGAAGAGGATGACCAAATACATGGTCTTGCGGCGCTGTATCGTTCGGTGGCTATCATTCGGTGGCAAGCTGAAGTGCTGGGTGAGAAAGGCAGGACGACTAGAAAGTATAAGATTCAAAACTGCAGAAGTGGCAAGGTAGAGCGAGCACTTAGTAGGCACAAGACTGACGCAATTCTCAAAACGGAATGCCATGCAGCAATCGGTGGTGGTCCGCAAAAGGCAGATCGCAGCATGTCTGGAGCAGAGCCTCAATTTTGATCACTCTATGCTTTAGGTTTGGGGGCCCAAAAATGGTAGTATATAAGAACAGAGTCATACCTTTCTTCGAGGCTGTCTGTATTATTCTACATTTGCAAGAGACGCCTCGAGTTTGCTTGCAATCGTTGATTTATCCCTGGCGAGATAATCGAGAAGACATTGGCATTGTCGCTGCATCGCATCAGGCCCCAACCATCTTTATCGCCAGTTCTTACTTGTAGGTTCATGTGTGCTGTGCCATACCACCAGGCACCATTTGTCTTCACTGTCCCTGCTCGCACTATTCTACTAGCGATGCTGCAACAACCCACACGATCCTGCCTCTGCGGGATTGCGATATGGAATTTGGCATGCTGATCTCTCTCGAATCGCTATCAGGTTGTCTTCTGTGCTTGATGCACTGAACTTCATGGAGTTTGTGCGCAGCATCTCTGCCGCGACCACCAAGCCCAGGCTTGTCATTATTCGCCTCGAGCTGCCTCGGGTACCTCCAGATCTGTGGTAAGTGCACTCTACGTTATGTCACTCGGCCTTCGGGACTCGTCATCGCTCGGGGTCCATTCTCTGTCTCGAGGCCACCACTTTCACTTGCGCCAGCACCCCGTCGTCTTTTTCGACTCTTCACCATCTTATTCTCGCGTCTACGGCACGCATCCTCATCATGGCGACGTGCCCGCTAACACGTTTCAACGAACCATCGCAGCCGTCCAAGCTCTCTGCGCCCATCTTTCAGCACAAAAGTTGAGGACACTACCGAGACACACGAGGCGTCCATTTGCGAACCACCCGATCAACACCACCCCCCACCGTACTTCGCTTTCCGGCGGCAAACACACAGAGGGGCTTTGCCCCCGTCATCATCGCGCATCGCCGCACGAGTTTTCGGTCAGCTCAGCTTCGCGCACGGAATTAGCCTCTGTAGCCGCCGCTGAGTGGCTTGCCTGTCTCGGAGCATTGGCCTTGCGCGGCCTGCAGCACAGAGCATCGCTCAGAATGAGCGACATCGATCAGAAGTTCATTCGGAACAAGCGCGCCGCTGCCAAGCAGCTGCAGCAGCAGCAAAGACAACAGAAACAACAGCTTGCCGAGCGCCGCTCGAACGACAGCGATTTGAGTTCTGAGCGTGACAATGACCGGATTAGCGAAGCCGATATTGACAAAGATTTTAATCGAATATCTCTGAATAATAAATCGTAAGTTTGGCTTCCCGGGAGAGCCCTATGCGGGTCCTGGAACACCTTGTAACCTGTACAAACGTCAGAGTGATGGCAAGTTGCTTTCTTCTTCTCATTCCTGCTCGTACTCACGATTTTGGGGCCCGCGGGTTGAGCAATTTCGGTTTCCAGGCTGTAAACGAATTGTGAGGCCAAAAGGTTGAGCCCTTGTCTGACAGTTCAAAGAACAGTGATCAAGTCTTCGAGTCCTACTGAAAAACAAGGTCCCGTCGATGCTGCATTTCCTGCCGATCATCTCGTCGACAGCGCAAAAGCATACATGACACCCGAGGCGTCAGAACCCAGATCTCCCCCAAAATCCACCAAGCCAGAGAGGAAGTCATCACCTCCTACGCCAAGAACTAAACATCGCAACAAAGGCGCACGAACCGCCCACGATGCCACCAAACGACCTCACATAGCATCGACTAGAAAAATATGGAATCCAGGAGGTGCAGACCCATCGCACAAACTCGGCGCGTCGTTGTTGCGATCTTCTGAGAAGGGCCAAGCTGTTGCCGAGAAAGTTAAAAGCTCCCAGGCTTTGCCATTAGTACCGAGTGGCCAAGGCAGGCCGTCAGCGGGCCCTCCAGATATCCGACATATATCGCAGGAGCAGTTGGTTGCAGAAGTGAAGGGCATTTACGCCGCACTTGTTATGGTCGAAAGTAAATGTATCGATACTCACGGGCCGAAGCTGCCGACTTCCATTGACAATGGTCAATATCGAGCGCTGATAGCCTTACATCGGACACTACTCCACGAGCACCACGACTTCTTTCTGGCCTCGCAGCATCCGACTGCCCACCCAACGTTGAAGAACCTGGCCGCAAAGTACGCTATGCCTGCGAGAATGTGGCGGCATGGCATACACTCTTTCCTCGAGTTCCTCCGACACCGACTACCGGACAGCCGTGAGTTCATGCTGACCTTTGTCTATATAGCCTATCAAAGCATGGGTCTCCTGTACGAAACGGTGCCGAGCTTCAGGGACACATGGATTGAGTGCTTGGGAGATCTGAGTAGATACCGAATGGCCATCGAGGATAAGGACCCCAAAGACCGTGAGATCTGGACCGGTGTTTCACGTCAATGGTACAGCCAGGCCTCCGCAAGTGATCCTTCGATTGGACGATTGTATCACCACTTGGCAATCTTAGCACGGCCTCACCTCTTGAGCCAGTTGTTTCACTACAACAAAGCTCTCTGTGTCAGGTCTCCGTTTATCAGCGCAGCAGAAAGCATCAAGACCCTTTTCGAACCTCTCATGACCGAGTCGGAACCACAAGCCGACACATTCGATGGTCTGTTCGTCCGCGTTCAGGGTGCCTTGTTCAGTGGCAAGCACGAAGATCGTCTATCGCTATGGCAGGAGCAAGTTTACAACGAGATGGAGGATCATATCAAGAACACCGACAAAAAATGGCTTGAGGCAGGTTACCTCATTGGCGTCAGTCTTGCGTGTTCAATGCTTGGCTTTGGTGCGCAGGAGAGATTCCCTCCCCAGGCCATTCTTCCTCTAGAGAAAAAGGCTGAAAAGGGCGAGAGTAAGGAGCCGGCCGCAGATACTGAGATGAAGAGCGATGGGACAACAGATCAAACAAACGCCGACGTTGCGACTGAGGACGTTGACTTCGTGAAAGAGATCAAGACTGACCATCTGGACGCAAGCGCTGCGTTCGCCATGAGGTGTTGGTCCATTGCTATGGACATTGCCATCAAAAACGCCGGCGACATGAACACCTTGTCCTTTCATCACACCATGCTTGTGTTCTTACTGCATCTCAGCCGCTATCCAAGGGTCTTGGAGCTTGTGGAAAGCAAAGTACCTTGGTCGCTCATTGCTCAGCTTCTCAACCATTTTCTTCAACACGTCGAGGATCGATCAAGTTTATTCGATGATAATGATGACGGCCAGATCGAATTTACTGCCCCGGATTTTCACAAACCTCGACTTGATGAGGAACCTCAGCCTAGCGAGGTACCTCGGTCTAGCAAGGACACAATGCCACTCCCTGAGGATTATGCGCTGCAAGGGTTGATCTATACACAAGACTATTTACCCAAGAAATTCGAGGTTGACGCGGAGGAAGACGAGAAGTACTTCGAGCTTTCTAGTATGGAACAAAGGCGTATCAGGCGCATTCTATTCCTAGGTTTCAGAATCGCAAGAAGTGGGCGGTGGTTGACATGGAATCCCAACAGAGGCGAGCTTGAGGGCGAATTTGGTGTCGGTACTGTCGGTGCGGAGGGTGAGCCACTGGCAGAAAACACTGGAGGTGAAAGTGCAAATAATATGGCAAATAGTTAGCACTGATAGAACAGCTCCATCAGCCTCCAACTTTCTCTTTTGTTTGCCGAGGGACCGCCAGATGTAGCCGACCCTCGGTGCTCGGCCTCCATGAAGCCTTCCCGTCCCATTTCATGTATCAATCTTCGGCCTGCTAGATCTCCTGGGGAATCAACGCCACGAATCGGCCGGCGGTCCATCTGCTACGATCAATATCTTGATACTCTCAGAAGCGAAGAAGCAAAAACGAAGAAGGAGTAGAAAAGAGGAAAAAGATCAGATTCCCCAGTGGCGATTGGCATCTAAATTTGGTCTTGATTGTACGTTTTACCTGGCAAGAGTCCTTTATTTTCTCTTCACGGCTTTCCCCCGCCCAGAAAAACAGAGCAACTCGGGCAACAGACATTGCATATGCAAGACTCTGCCCTCGCGCAACGGCCTTGCATGCGTAGATCAGGTGTGTCTCTTACTGACTCCCCCAATTGCACTATGGGTCTTGACTCACCCCTTGCCATCAGCCTTGGCTATGCGTATATAAGGTCCCTAATTTATCGACGCGGCAAAGTTTGGTACATCGGGTCTCGACTAAAAACCAGAGTCCAAAAGACATCGAACGGAGCACAATGTGATGTTCACTTTAGCCTGTCGAATATGAACACGTCTCTCTTTGCAAACCAACGGTAATAGAGACCTGACCCAAGCCAGCCAATGGCAGCGATCATAAATAGTTAACGAGCGATATATGCCACAGACTATGCATTCCTGATTGAATGTCATGCAGTCCTTCACGGAATGATATTCCTGGCGCAGACAGCAGGCCAAGGCGTGTCGTGGGGCATGCTACGACGTTCGCATCCCTCACACCACGTGGTATTCACCCCGCTGGTTCTATCAGATCTGTGACTAGGTATCCGTTCCGTCAGTTCCGGCGCCCCGATCCTGTGCTGCGTCGATCAAAGCTTCGGTCCAAGGTCTTTGTCGTGTTTTTCGAGGCAAGGCAAACTCCACGACGCACGCCAGGCTAGAGAGGATATATGAATCAGCGACAAGATTCCCTGAGAGTGGGAAAAATTAATCATGTGTCCGAGTTTTACTGACTGTCAGTCCTCGGCCAATCCTGCATATACCGGGTCTTTCTATTGCACATTGATCCAGGTGATAAGCGCAATGAGCAATGTGCAATTCCGCAATGTGCATCGTGACGAGTAGAACAAGGACATGGTTCTACAAACCCCGTATCTCTTCCAATGCCCATAGACTCTGGCCATGAGTGAAATATGTATGATGCGTCTCGGCTGGTTAGACAGCAAGGTGTGTGAACCCATACGGCTCCCGGCAGCAAGTGTGGCATTCGAGCATGTGGTTGCCTCGTTGCAACCCCCATGAGAGGGCACCAGCTTCTCTGGTAACCAATCAGTACACGAACGCGACCTGTGAGTGATGCTCACTCTGCATGCTGCAGAGAGATTATGCGAATGCGTGGCAACAGCTGTTCTCTACATTAGAGACGCCGCGTCCACGATCGTGGCGCAGCGCTCTCACGCGTGGCACTCTTGCCTTTTTGCTTTCGCGATGATCTGCGGATCGTAGAGATGCGGCATTTCATCAAGGTCCCGCAGTGCGGCTGTTGGACCCGGCTCTTGGGGACATAGTGATCAACTGTTGGCTTCTTCCAAGGAATGCAGCTGAAGAGGGGAAAGTGCAGATTGGCAGGCTACAGAGGTGCACTTTCACAATATCTACAATGCGTGTTGCGTATTGTGTGTCACATGATGCTCCAGCAGGATTGCGGTAGCCAAATTTGGTTGATTCAAATGATAAAATGTATTTTTGGTATCATCGCTGAAAGTCGATCATTGGTTCGGAAGGGTAACATGACGTGAAAGAGGACGAGGCGTCTGCGCGTCTTGTGGAGGGAATTTGTACGGATTACCGTCAATAACGATTCATAGCCCTTGGTCTTGAGAGTCGTTCATTGTAATCTTCAATGTGTAACAATCTGTCATCGGAGGGCGCAATCCCACGTTGGTGTGATCCTTCTCTTTAGCCTGGTGCATGGGTGAGAGGAGTCCTAGTCACGGTGTGGATTCTCTCAAAGAGATTTCTAGATGGTGAGGTACGAGTTCTTAGTAGTGATTGTGTAGGTTAGGTAGCTAGACACATTAGTAGAGAGAAGTCTATCAGTGTGATGCAGATGACAGATTCGTGAGATGAATAGGCAGAGTATTCTAATGCTAGTCTAGTAGAGTATTTAAATGCCAGTTTAGTAGTAAAGTATTTTAATGCTAGTCTAGTAATAGAGTATTTAAATGCTAGTGTAGTAAAGTATTTTAATGCTAGTCTAGTAGAGTATTCGCGTTACGTCAAATTCATCGTAGGCTTTTTCGTTTTTAACACTATTTTTAAGGAAGACGTGACGCGAACTCTAAGCGCAAGATGGTAGCTCCGGTTCAAGTCGCGTTGCCCAGCGCTTGCCAGCTGGAAAGTCTCTCTGCACCCATAGCGCATACAATAACAGACAACCCACGACTGGGTTCTTTCACACACACACCCCGGCCTCTTACCATCCCTCGCTTCTCATCCACTCTCCCACCATCAGCCATCAAGCCTTGGCAACATCGCCATCATGAACCGACGAGAGAACACAAGATCCGATGAGTCAGGGTACTCTCTCGCTGATTCCATCAAGGAGCTTGCCCTTGCACCGAGAGAGTACATCCTGCCCACGGACACTGCTCCCACTGAGTTCCTCTCCCGCATGCTTTCCACAAGGTCGTACATCTCAACCCAGTCTAGCCTTGCTGTGAAAATGAACGCTGCCCAAGACGATCCCCTGCAGCAACGTCTCGTTGAGGTAAGTTTCAACACCACTACACTAAGATGTTTCTTCCCACACCAGGTTTGCTAACTGCACGCAGATTGGGCAAGGCCAGTGCGGAACTGTGTACACTCTTACTGGCTCAAACGTTGTTCTGAAGATCCCAAACAAGTCAGACAACGACAAGAGAATCAAGGAGCTGTGGAATGATGGTGTTACTCACCAATGCATTACAGAGGCTTGGAGAGAGCTGGGTCCCGCTGAGATTGCCGTCCAGGTGCCAGACCTAGAGCACTGGGCGCAACCCGAGTCGAAAGACTTTTGGGCTGACGTTGGTCATCTCTTTCCTGAGGACTACAATGGGGTGCAGGTCGCGCTCGTGTCGCAACGAGTTTTTCCTGTGCCTCTGCCCGTGCGGAAAGCTCTCGTCGATGTCCTGTGTCCATCTGCAATCGCCAGTCGCAAGGAGCGGTTTCTTCATAAGCCTGAGAACAAGGATTGCCTGATCCGCATTTACCTGGGCCGTCGTGAAACTACCAAGACGACGAAATCCAACCTGGAGGCACTCAAGCTTGCCAACTTCCCCCTCCATGTCAACGAAATGGAGGACTTGCGTCTCGACACAGCCCATTACGCGAGAAGTATTGCTCAGGCTCTGGCACTCCTCCACTGGAAGGTTGGAGTAGACGGCAACGACGTCAAATTTGTGCTAGGAAGCTCTCCAAAGTGCAGTATCATGCCGTCTGCCGCAGACATGAAGAAGAATGGTCCAGCGTGGACGGTCGAGCATAGCAAGTTCGACTTTGGCCGTCGATCGATTAGCATTTGGCTTATCGACTTCAACCAGTTCGTTCATTCCATTCTAGCACATACCAAACCAGGTTTGCTAATTGAATACCAGATGCTCTGAGTTTGAGCATAACGACGAAGGACTCAAGAAGCTCGTTGATGCATTCGTTTGGAACGACCCATACTATCCCCGTCCGAGCAGTATGGATAACAGTGACGAGACCCTTTGGGCAGCTTTCCGCACAGCTTACCTTCAAACGAGCTCTCAGTTCACGCTTACTGACTTGCCTCTTCGTTTTATTTCCGCGCTCGAGAAAAAGACAACTACAGTGGATAGCCTTTTCGGTTAGGCTTGGATCGATGGTAGAGCGGACGAGCCTCAAGTGATCTAAGAGGTCGCTAGCTACTGCACGAGCCCAGGTTCGCCTTGTAACATCCGGTTGAGTCGCCTAAAGCGAGATCAATGATCATCTCGCTGAGAAGATTCGTGATACTTGGTCGGACTTTTGCTTTTATGTCACAGTATTCCAACATACCGTTTCTGGCCTTTCTTGAGGATTGTAAGGGCACATTCTAATAAGAGGTAGTGAGTTTTCTTACTGTGTGGTCGCCTCTGCAAGCTGGTCAAGTTTATTATCAAGTTTAAGTTTTATAATAAACTGCTTCCTTTCTTTCTTATCTAAACTCTGGAACGTACGTCCAGGAGGATGTGACTTGCTCTGTTCTGCTCCTCCTTAATGGCACCAGCAAGTTAAAACAAATTCACTTAAGCACATGCTTACGAATGACGCATCAGGTAAATCACCAATGGAAAACAGAAAGGGGACAAGAGGACAAGGCATCGAGGATGAGACACAAAGCAGCGATCCGCAATTGCCCCTGCTTACATGCAGGCGATGAATATGAAGGGCTGTCTTAGGCGCTTTGACAAAGAAATTTGTCCGTAATGACTCAAAATGCCCATTTATATTCTGATAAAAATGAATGATATACTGGAACTCTGACTTTCCGTATTGTTCGGACTCATCATATACATCGCCGTCATTCCGCTGGGTCGTGGTGAAGTGCTAAGACTGCAGGCCATGTGTGACTCAACTTCTGGTCCCTGCCATCTTCAGCCTGAAAAGATCATCTCGCCCACTCGCTGCATTTCATTTCCAAGTCTCGCTTGCCATTTCAACGCGCATTATCCATTGAAAGAAGTGACCCAGATCATTCGTTTCTATCGACACATTCTCTTAAAGGCGCTTCGAGAAGACTGGAAACATGGCGCCAATTGAGCTAGACGGGATGACGGGCGAAGGCGGCGGGCAACTTGTTCGTCTTGCCGTCTGCCTCGCAGCGATCACCACACAAGATGTGAGAATTACGAATATTCGCGGCAATCGACCCGGAGGCCGTGGAGGTGGGTAGCGCGAGGCTTGCTGTCGTGAATCTGTACTACATGCTGATCGCGATACCAAGGCCTTAAAAGCCAGCATGTCACATCGATTCAGTGGCTCGCCGAGGCAACAAACGCAGAAGTCATTGGGCTATCAGTGGGCTCCAAGACTCTGACATTCAAACCGAGAATATCACCCGCGCAGCTCAGGCAACGATACTTTCAGATCTCGGCAGAGTCTGGGGCTGCGAGTACCATGCTCATCCTCCAAGCAATCCTGCCCTTCCTCATCTTCGCGTCGGCCGATGATGGCGAGCCAGTTGTGCTGGAGATCTCTGGTGGTACTAATGTGTCTTTCTCGTTGAGTTGGGAGTACCTTGACCAAGTCTTCTTGCCAACGCTCGAGGAGACTTTTGGTTTAAGGGTCGAACGGCAGCTGAAAGAGAGGGGATGGAGCTTGGGAAAGCGATCAAGGGGCGAGGTGTGGCTGAGAATACACCCTGTCTCTAGAGGCGGGAAGCTCAAGTTTATGTCTCCCCATCCCCGTGAGTACCCAGGTTCGTTCGCAGTCACAGCAATCGATGTCCACATTGTCGCACCCTTCACCGCACACGATACGCTACAATCTTGCTTGGCCAGTCATCTCGAGACTCTCTGGCTGCATGCAGAAACATACTTCAGTACCATGGAGGACAGCAGAGATGCGGCCAGAGTTTACGTCTTGCTCGTTGCCCGTTCGGCGTCGGGGATCCGATGGGGGTGCGATACCCTCACTTCTCAGCCAAAAAAGTCCAAATCGGTTGATGTCTGGCTCGAGAGGCTCTCAAATCAGCTCTGCAGGGAACTGTATGATGAGGTCGCGGTAGGCGGTGTAGTGGACCAACATCTTCAGGATCAGGTCGTCTGCTTCCAAGGCTTGTGTGATGGCGTCTCTTCATTCACACGACCGGAGCAAGGCGCAGACTCTGATGAGATTCGCAAGCTCCATGATGAGAGCTTGGACCTTCACGTACGCATCAGCCTTAATTTACCTGTCTCTGATGCCCGGGTGACCGCCACGGACAAGCCTTTTGGTCGTGGCTCGATGCACACCAAGACGGCGAGGTGGGTGGTAGGGCAATTGCTGCCGCAGGTAGAATTCTACCAAGACGGCGACGTGGTGAGAGGTTCTGGTGTATTGTCAGGGCCGTAACCAATGAATATTCTTCATATTAACCAAAAGAAAAATAAAAGAGAGAATAAAAAAGTGATCATCTAAGTACACAAATACTTCATCATGAGATGTACACCGGATGGCACTAACAGCAGGTAGCTCGGCTAACGGAGGAACCCTCTTCCGGAGCTCGCACCCCTGCCACGGCGCGCCGGTCGCGTTGCCCTGGCGGCGATAGCAGCAGCTGGAGCTTTTCTTTGGGCTGTAAATTGTTACTTGGAATCCGCGTAGAGCTTCACATGCTTGCATTCACCTTCGCCCACGGATTTTGATTCGCGCCGCAGATCTTCGCTTGCCTCATTCACAGCCTAGCGGTACACAGGTTTGCTCGAATCATGGCTCCTCTTATCCTGCATAATGTCCCTGATGACGAGTGCTACGTCGGCGACGATGGCGTCAAACGTCCCTATGCCATGATTTTTAATCAGTGCGATTCCCTTCCCTTCGGTTTTGAGAACAAACAGTCTTGATACCAAAAATGGATGATACTGACTCGTCTGGTTCCGATAGAAATGATGGACCCTCCGGAGCGACACGATCGAGGCGCAATGTCGCTGAGACGGGCTCCTTTGGAAAGTCGACCCGTCGATCGCGATCAAGAACCGGTACACCAGCTGGGCGCACTGGCCGAGAAAATCCGACGCTCGCGGCTGCGGATAAACTGTTTGGCGACTGGGTTAACAACCAGGCCCAAGCAGCCCCTCGAAAGACATCTCAACCACAGAGCCAGCAGGACGATGCTGCGCCATCATCACAACGTAGCGCGCCGCTGAGCCAGCCGACGGAAGTGATCTTGAGGGGATACAAGTCGTCACTGCAGCAATGGGCGGCGATCGCACACTACGAATCACTGGCCGGGACCATTCTAGAAGACTACCCGAGAGACGCCCCGAGCAGTCAGAGGAGGTACAAGTCGGATCTGAGGGACCCGGCATTTACGCGATCTCGGATCCTGTCAGCCGAGGAGCGTGCTCTCGTCAACAGAGCAGATGGCGGAGAGCACTGGATCAAGGTCACTTTCGAGAGCGCAGAGGCTGCCGACGCCGCCTTATTTTCCAGCCCGCAGCGCATCCACGGCTACCTCGTGTACGCCGAGCCCTATCGAAACTTCCCTCCAGGCAAGGACGAGCCCTGCCCCGACGTCAACGCCTACGTCGAGTCCGGACACATCCCGCGCTCGCAGAGTATGCCCAACGCACTAGGAACACCAGGACGAAAGCCCATCACGGGTCTGCCCACTTCATTTAGCAGTCGACTGCTCGACCTTTCCCCAGCTGGAAGCCGCGACTCGAGCCAGACTGTGGACACCCAGACAATGTCCACCGGACGTTCCTCGTCGACCACAGCTCAACCTTTTGCGGCTTCAACAGCGACGCAGATGGAGCCCCTCGACCTGCAGGAAGACAGCGTCTTCTGCCGACGTATCCCGACTGCCAAGAAAGCCCGCCTTCTGCCCGCTGAGCAGGCTCTCCTGCCGCAGCAGTCTGTCAGCCAGCGTGTGCTCAATGCCATTCCTTTCCTCAAGTGGTTTGGAGGCAGCATCATCGGAAACGAAGTGCCGAGGACGGAGACCGGAGAGTTTGACTGGCACCGTGCGAGCCTGTACTGGAAGATTATGTGGTGGCTTGACGCTACATTTGGATTGTTCCAGGGCGACGTCTACAGCATTGATAAGGAGGACTAGTGGTCTTCGTGTTCGATACGAGGACAGCCGTCTTGGGGGAGCGTCTTAGGAAGGAGTTGAAATGAGTATGATAACGTATTGTTTGCCAAAGGCACAAGGATAACGGCGTTACTAAAAATTTGTTGAGAAGGCGTTCATTTGGAGTATCACCATGGAAGAGGGTCGTGTTTTCGACTCTTGGGTATCAATTCTTGTGTTCTGCGTTAGGTGTAATGTGTATATCATCCTCTAGCTGCGCACTGATACGAATCGTACAAATCTATCAATTTTGATTACAAAGTCCAGACAAGACGACTGCGTTCCATTCTCATCTCGCATAAGGGGCGCTCAATCCTCAATATCGGTGCTCCTCACTAAGAGTCACGAGCCATCCGGTGAGCTCTCATCGGTGATCAGATCGGGTGACGCAGTGGCGCGAGGCAAATGAAATGCATCCTGGGCGACACCGTCTAGCCCTTTGATAGTATCGGTCCCGGACTCGGTCTTTTGCAGCGAGTCTCCATATCCAAACTCGCCATTCTCGCCTTCCGCCTCTTTCTCTCCCGCTGCTTCGTTGTGTTTTGCGGACTCCTCCTCGCTGCTCCTGTGCAGTGCTTCATCCAGCGCTCCGAAACCCCCCATGATCCCCAACTCATCTTCCGTGACCCCTGCCGGCGCTCTCCGGATCGGTTGAGGCGAGAACGGCCGCGCGCCCCTCGGCTTATTGAAGTCTGCAGACTGCCGGCTTTCCCTGTCGGTTCGCTCGGCCTCCGGCCTTACATCGCTCGCCACCGCCGAGAGGCTTTGATACCCTTCCATCCCCATCGTCAGCAAGCTGTCGCTCCTGGTATGCCCTCCCGGCACTGGCCGTGACGTCTCCGATGCTGAGTCCACGAGGATACTTCTGGGAGGTAGTATGGAAAAGAGTTTGGCGCTCTCTCCACCGTGCTGCCCCATTCCTGATACAGCCCCTGCCGCATCCGCGCCGATCTGTTCGGTAGCGAAGAGATCCTGGCCTTTTTCAAGGACTTCATCAAGGCCGCCGCCGCTCCAGCCTTTCCGGGCAAGGCTCTCGAAAATATCGACCTCTGCGCGGACGAGAGAGCAGCTCGCATCCACGATCCGGCTGCTCGTCTCCTGGCTCTCTCTCAGCAGTGCCCTCGCATGATCCGAGTGTGTCGTCGTCAGCCCATCCAGCTTATTCGTCAAGTTCACGAGATGCGCCCGGAACCTCGCAACGTCCCTCCTCCGCTGCTTGTGCAGCTTCAAGCCCTCCTTTTCAAGACGCTTGATCTCCTTCGACTGGACCTTAATCTTCTGCTGATACGTCTCCTCCTCATCGTCAATCACCCCCTGCCACCGGTCCAGGTCGTGCAGCAACGGGACCTCAAAGGATCGGTACACCGTCTCGGAGAGGATCTGCTGATGGTTCGCAACGAGGTGGTGCACGCCGCTCGCAGACATGAGCGTGTCAGCGGTGTTTGTCCCTTTCGTTGTGAAACTGGTCGAGAGACTCGCGCCACCGCCAGGAAGTCCTACGGGGTCGGACCTGGCCTCCTTCAAGCGCGCGCACGACTCGAGCGCTGAGCCGAAAGTCGACGCCGCCGTTGACAAGGCGGCGAGCGCAAGGCGGTACTGCTTCGCGGAGGACAAGAGCTCAGAGTATGCCTCCTGCGAGCGCGCGAGATCCTTCTTGGTGAGCACGGCGTGCGGTTGGCTAGGCGGTGGTGGTGGCAGTGGGAGGTCGAGGGCCGATAATGGGTTGGCGGTCGAGGCTATTGAGTAGATGGGCGAATTTGGTATCGGTGGGAGCTGAGATGGCGTCGGCGATGCCGCGCGAGATTCTGACGGTGATGCCATGGTTTGGCGTACGCGTGTGAGGCTTTCCGGGGGGAGAGGAGGGATGGTTGTTTACAAGTTCGAGGAGGGAGCAACCATGTCTCGGGTCCGTTGCCTCGCGATCGGGGCTCGTACGCTGGTGCTTTCAATAGTGATTATATTCGAACGTATTCGAGAGATTGCTACAGCTGCGCGCTTTGACGAATGTGATGTGGGAAAAGAGGAGGATAAAGTCGAGGAGGTTCTTTGTTGCCTGGTCACGCAGATCCAACGACCGGCGGTCGGACGGGCTCGTGCCCCGCCAGCGATAAGCCCCTTGATGAGGCGCGCCGCAAGCACGTGGCCGCATACCAAGCGTCAAGATTTGTGTGTCATGTGTTAACCATCTCATTTGTTATCTTCAAACATCTGTATTACGGCCTTTACAGCTCTCTGCCCTTCACAGGGCCCTTCCCTTTGTGGTTTCTTCTACAAACCCCTGCCCTGATTTGAGCAGCTTGTCTCAGAACTGCTCTGTCTACTTTCATGTCCACAAGCAGCAGTGCAGACTCGATACATGAACGGCACCATGTCCTCGTCCAACCCCAGACTGATCGGTTCCATAAGGCATTGTTCTGAGGTAGCGCGCCCTGACCGCCTCGACACTGCACGCCATTCAATCCACTGCTCAGCAGGGACTACAATTTGCCGCCTGCATCGTGAGCAGAGCAGACCGCCCTCGTACTTCTGCTCAATCGCTCTGGCAAACAGTCCTTCATACAGTCCAAATTCCGTCATCATGTCCTGCATCGCCTCTAGTGATGAGCTTTGAGAGCATTTTCTCATCACCATTTCTACCAGGCTCGGTACTGAACATCTTGTGGTCCCTGCGTCCGAGACAGGTTTTGGTTCTATGCTGCCGCGGGCATTGTAGTATTCAATGTCAGAACGGTGGTCCGCCAGTATGAGCGGCCTTCTGGCAACGAAATGGGGCCTTTTGATATCGCTCGACTGAGTATCCGCTGGCGGATGCCACGTCCATTTCTCGTTGGGGAACGTCGGTTCCTCAACTGGTCCCACGAAAGGATTCGGAAACAGCATGAGTCTCTCAAGAGACCGTTTACCATCGAACAAATCCAGCAACTCGATCGGCAACCATTGTAGATCGTTTTGTGCCAGATTCAGCTCTTGCAAGTTTGTAAGCTTGGATATCGAAGGTGGGAGCTCTCGTAGCTTATTTCCTCGCAGGCTGAGGACAGTCAAGTTGTTGAGGTCAAATAGGGCTCCAGGGAGCCTTGTGAGGAGGTTGGAAGACAGGTATAGTTTCAGTTCGGGCTCCCTGTGCTCGAAAGCCACGTCTTTTGCCACAATGGGGATGCGCGCGATTTGACCTAGTGGACTGACAGTCTCGTTGGACAAGTGCTCAAGGCCGGAGCCGTGCAGGTCGATGACTTCTTGGCCATCGTCGATGGATCTTAGTATGTGTGCCCTGGCGATCGCCTCTTCGTTACTGATATTGGGCCGTGGGGTGGCATTGAGTTGTATTAATCTCGACTGTTTCGGGGTTTCAATAGGTTGCAGTGTTTCATCTCCGTCGTCACAATCGCTTCCTATGAAGACACCGCTGTCTTTTTGTCGCGAAAATGTCCGCTTCGGTCGGGGTGTCTCAGACACATCATCGAATGTAGAATCAGCAGAGGCGGGCTCTTGGCTTTCCCACGTGCCGACATATCGCCTCTTGTGTCTGCCAGGCGTGTAGTTCTCCAAGGCTGGGTCGTCATCGCTAGAAAAGATCGCCGGATCGCTCGAATTGAAAGCCGAAGAAGGTGGCGCATTACTGTCCCGTGCGCGGCGGGCGCGCTTGCGAGGGTTGTTTGAGAAGCTTTGAGATTGTTCGTCCCACGACACTCCAGGCAAGCGGGGTAGCGTTGGTTCTTCGGTCTCTTCCATCATGACTTTCTATCCGATAGCGTTATTGAGTAGTTCCCCTGTGTTCGGCAATGATTCGCAGGCCCTGTTGCGCTCGATTTTGCTGCACGTCGCGTGGATGGAAGAAGAAAGGCACGCGCGCTTGCTCAGACGCGTCGGGGTCCGGGTGGGCAAAATCCAGGGCCCAACCGTGCGCCCCACGTCATCCCCCACCAGATCAGACGTCTGGAATCACGTCAACCTAGGAGAGTTGTAACCGATTGAAACTGGGTTCCTTGACAAGGGTTCGATCATTTGATTTTCGGTCCATGATATCGGAATATGGCCTTAGTTCCATCGAAAGGCAGTCGGGGTATTTCGTGGTCGCACTTCTATGATCATGATACAACATCTTGTTGCTCAGCATTATTCCATCTCATGGCGCGTGAATAAGCTGAACCCGCAGCTCAATCCCAATCATCATCGTCATCGTCATCAACATTACGACGACGTCCCGCGGTGCCAGTTTTGATGGACGAACCAGCCAGACGCAGATCCTCGGCATCTTCCGCATCCCGTCTGCGCTTCACCACGCGCAGGTCGGTTTCTGGGACAGCCCCAGTCTCAACGAGAAGGTCGTCGATTTGCTTCATGCCCATCCTGACACCCCCAACAGCGACCAGAGTGATCAGTTGCTTGATAATGTCGCCGTTCTTGTATACCAGAATGGTGGGACAGTTCTGGTCGGGGTAGTTCTCGATCGCTTGATTTGCCCTGATCTCGCAGAACTTGATCTCGCCGTATTCTCTCGAAGCTTGCCTCCAGAGATCGGCCAGTACCCTTGATTCTACGTTTCCGCCGCTCGATGCCGTCAGGTTGACAAAGACTGGTCCATTACCAGAAGCGTCTGTCACTTCGCGCTGATATTCGGGCTTGGTGATCGGGCATACGGAACCGTATAGCGCTTTCCTGGTCAACTCGTTCAGCTCGGCCATGCGCTTCTGTCGATACTGCTCCAGAAATGCCTCGTCTTCGTCGTCCTCCAGCTCATCAAGCTCGTCAAGGTCCTTGCCCTCGAGTCGGTTTTCGTGTGCAAGTCTCCGTCCCTCAAGGATGGCCTCCTCAATCATAGGAGTAGGGCTGGGAGGCTTTTCAGGAATGACGCCATGTTTTCTGAGAATATCGTTCCTAATTGCGCGTCAGTTTGCCCGCCTCTGAGACGCCGTGATACAGGCTTGGAGGGGTAATGGCGGGGTTGTACCATTCTGTGTCGGCGTTGGGATCGTCGATCGGAACATTAATTCTTTGATCCGCTGGAGCGTTCATCTTTGTTATGGCAAGTCTCCAATCGAAAGTGTCCAATCCTCAAGTTGCCGCGCCTGAGTTCGCAGAGTACAGTCAATCAGCTCGATGCGATGCTGTTTCTCGAGCTCAGTCTAGAACCCACCATGGACGGTGGGGCAGAGCTGCGGATGGGCTTGCGACCTCGCCTCCGGGCCCCACAGGGGATGAACGGGTCACGTGCGAGATGGCGAAAACCCTAGCACACCACTCCGCAGGCGGAACCTGACTTTTTTCACCCTCGTTTTTACGCCAGATAGTCTAACCCCAATCTCGCGAACCTACGAATCCGAAAACACGCATTTCAGGAAAATCAGACAAAATGGTAAGCGATAATCACCGTCGTCTCGAAAGCCGATGGAAGGAAGGATGGAAGTGATGGACGCTTTGATGGAAGAGGAATATTTGGCTGCGACCGATTGTGGCGATACGACGAATCACGAAAACGAAGTCATCGACATGACGACAACATCCGATCCGACCGAAGACTCGAGATGAATAGAACGCGCCTCATAGCAGAAGTGCTGACAAAATTTTGTTCAGGTTCTCGCCGTCGACCTTCTCAACCCTTCTCCCGCCGCTGAGGCTAAGAAGCACAAGCTCAAGGTATGCCGCCACGCCACCTAGACTGCCCTCCGATACAACACATGCTGACGAACATATCAGACTCTTGTGCCCGCTCCTCGTTCCTTCTTCATGGACGTCAAGTGCCCCGGCTGCTTCACCATCACCACCGTCTTCTCCCACGCCCAGACCGTTGTCATCTGCCAGGGATGCACCACCGTCCTCTGCCAGCCCACCGGTGGCAAGGCCAGACTCACTGAGGGCTGCTCTTTCCGAAGGAAGTAGATTGCTTCTTTGCAGTTTTCTTTCTTTGGTAATTCACGACTCGTACGGTTCATCTCATGATGGTGGTCAAATCTCGGATCTGCAAATCAACAATCCTCTCGACTTGGGCGTATAGACAGCCGACCTTGCGAACCTTTACTTTGCAGATAGAAGATGGAACACCCAAAACAGGGGCGTTTGGGGTCTTCCGGATGTCTTGCATGGCACACATCATTCTTCCAAAAATTTACGTTGTTTTTCCTGTCACGCGCGCCTTGTATGAACGAGTCGTTTCTGGAGGCTGGAACACACAAAAAGCACTGCATGGGTGGAGAGCTGGAGAAAGCATTCACGAGTGTTGAGACCGGTCGGGCGACCGGCTCAATGTGAGGACGTGGAACCGCTGATTGAGGATCGCTTATACCCCTTTGCAGCTGGAGGTTTAGGCACTCTGCTTTGCGAATCCAATGGTTTCCACACCACGCTGTCCCCGTGATGCCGTGTCCCATGTTTGTCTTTATATGCCGAACCCATCCTTCCAGTATCGACGATTAATTAGTGTACGGCCCCCGATCCAACAGTTCGTACCAGCACATCACCACTATGACATATGCGTAGTCTGAAGCGTGTTCCATCTGGTGATGGAGGCCAGGCGTATGCTTTGTTGATGAGCGTCATGGATTATAGTTTGGGACCGCACGTGACTGATCGACGTTGTCTTGCGTACAATTCTGTATCTACCAAGTTGGAGTAGGTTCCAGCTATCTACACATAAACAAAAGTATGGTAGTTACATGGCAAGATCTCTACTGCAAAACAAAACAAAAGTAACCATTGCCGTGCTGAACAGGTCTGGAATATGGACCTGTCTTCTCAAATACGATGCAGTGGCTCTCGTGGGGGGTCCGCCTGCATGACGGTTTCTATACACCGAACATGTCCTCTTGTCGGTATATTATATCCGATTCGCACACCATGAAGCCCTCATTGAGCCAGTATTAATCACATTTGAATGTCAAAACTTGACAACTACATATCCGTTGAAAAATCCGGGGAATATATTACGCCCTACAACGTGATGATCCCGGGTAGTATCCGGCCCAAGGACCGTCGCAGGGGTTAGGGTGTATTCTGAGCTTTCGTTTGCGGCGGCTCTTGAACCAATCAACTCTGTCTTTATACAGTTACAACATCCAGCCGCGCTCGGACGTAGGGCAGTGCCATTCGCCAGGCCCACCTGCAAGATTACGTCTCCACGGGAACCCTTTGTGCTTGGGTGGCCTGTCTTTTCCACGACTCCCGAGCACTTCTTTGTGTCTCATCCCACCGCCCGCAAACGTCATTGTATCTCAACCCACTGTCTTTGTCAATAACGATCTCGTTCCTTTCTAAATTCTCTTTCGCCTTCCATTTTCGTATTCAGCAGTCCTCCCTTTGATCGGCCTAACCCCTGCATTGGCTGGCACTCCTATCGGCAATTCCTGTGGCGATCTGATAATCAACTCAAGGCTTAACACAGCAGTGGCAATAACCTATCATCTTCGACACCAAAAACGCCTTTGAGCTTTCTTCTCCTCCTCGATCCCAAATTCGACTTCACTTAGTCCATCATACATACACCTTTCAACCACATCTCATCGAAATGAGCACGCCACGAACCAAGCGACCTTTTGCGGGCGCAGCTGCTGACCCAGCTCAGAGGCAAATCACCTCATTCTTCAACGCTGGCGCGGCCACAAGCTTGCCCTTCCAGTCCGAGCCTGTCAAGCACCCCGAACTGCCCAAGATGGTGCAATCCAACCTCCTCAGCGTCGGCATGCGCGTCCGCAAGTCGGTTCCTGAAGGCTACAAGACTGCTGGCCACAGCGCCTTCAAGCTCTGGACCGACAACACAACCCCCACCTCAGCACCAAAGAGATCTTCAGCTTCGAAGGGGGCCAGCCGCGAGCTTCTGCCGTTCTGTGGTATCAATAATGTCGGCGGAATGAACTCCCAGCCTGCGTTCGAGCCGAGCGACGACGAAGACGAGACACCACCCCTTGACGGCGTTCCTGAACTTAGCTTCTCACAGGAGAGCACCGACAGCTTTGCGGGAGTCAATGGCAACAACCGGAAGCGTATTTTCGAAGAAGACGAGGTGGCGGATGCTGCTCAAACATGGACGCCCCGAGCAGGATGGGATGATCAAATTAGCCCACGCAGCCTCGAGCCTGCCAGCCGTGCCGACGGTCGACCTTTGGCAATGCCTCGCACTCGCGTCAGAAACGGCCCAGCGGTGAAGAGCCAGGCGAATGGCCACCAAGAGAACATGGCTGTTGACAACGACTTTGAGGATGCCAGATTCCTAGTTTACGATTCTGACGAGATGGAAATGGGCAGTTGAGGGGAAGCATGTGTTAACTACTATGTTTGACGTAACGGCGTTTATTGTCACTTTGGCATGGAGAGGGTGTTGGGCGTTGTGCACGCACTGAAGTTTGGGTCGTTCAAGTTTGGGGAATCATATTCATGCGTCGACCAAGATACTGTATCAAATGCATCTATTCCACTGCACATCTGGGGGCACTTGTGTCAAAGCGGACTTTGTTCAAGAATGCAAACCAATAATTATTCCCGGCCGATAGGACCTGTGCTCTGATATTCTGACGTTACGCGGGCTCCAGATCATCGTCAGGGGCGGCTATGGCTCGCCTGAGCAGATTCATATGCGAGTCTAGCGTTCTCCGGCCCATGTTCTGTACACGTCGGGCACCTTGATATGGTGGAAGGGATATTTGTACAGTGTGTGAGACGGAGTTGTATCAGTGGAAGATGACGATGTCCATGTTTTCTGAATCTCGGCCAGGGGCCGTATTCAGATTTGGGTATCATCGCGAAACCATCTGGCAACTTCGCGGACATGCAAAAGAAGGATCCAAAAAAAAAAACTTCTTACCTAGCTCCTAGCAAAAGGCTCGCGAAAGGCTAGCAAGTCTCGCTGCCCGTAAAACTCACCCGTAACGGTCAAGACCATATTAATCGTCGCCCGTAGATTCAAGTCGGCTCGCACCTGTGCCTCTTTTGCAGCGCGCTCAGCGTCCGCATTGACATCCTCGACATCATCCAATTGTGCGAGGAGGCGTTTCCGGACCTCTTCTAGATCCTGCACAGCTTCGATCGCTTCTTCATCGATCTCGCCCTCTTCAGAGCCGGATTCAATGTCCATTGCCACGTCTTCATCCGCTTGTAAGCTTTCGACTTCCCCATCCTCTACTTCGACTGCAATACTCCTTGTGACGGGTGCGACGTCTGCGCGGTCTATACCAGATGGCGTTGTATTTTCAGTAACATCCGCTGTCACGGGCGAGACGGTCTCCTCTTCGGGATTCTCCGTAATTTGATTGTCAGGAATAGTCCCAGCCTCATCTTCGAGGTCACCAGTGTCACCGTCAACTCCAGCCTCCTCCAGTGCAACGACTTCTGCGAGACTTCTGCCGAGCAACACGGCCCTCTTTCCGAGGTCTCGTATCAGTCCGAGCTCATAGTGCGTAAGCTCGTTGCGTTCGGGTATTCTTGCCAGCAGAGCCCAGAGCCAGCGACTGGTCCGTTCCGGGAGCGGCTGACTACGCCTCAAAAGCTTCCCACTGAGAAGCACGCGGAGAGTGAGAAAAATAGAGTCTTTGGACATGAGCGCGACCTGCAAAGGTATGGGATCCTTGTCTAATATTGTGCTCGTCCAGAGAGATGTGGTGCCTGATCCGCGAGAAAAGGGCTCGGCGTGAGTGGGTGTATGGGGCGGCAGGGAATCTTTGGCCTGAGGCGGGGGCTTTCGGTTCAATATGGACCGTGTTTGGTCGTATTTCGACAGCAAGGAGGCATAGTAAGCCTCTTCGAGGGCTTTCGTATGATCGTCCTCGTCAGCAACACCTTGCCCACTTCCACCGTCTGATGGCTCGAGGTCGTACGAGATGTAGGCGCCATCTTCGTACCATCCTCTTTCGTCTGCAGCATCGTACGTGTAATCTTCGTCGTCATAATGGTCTTCGGCGTCGTTCCACTCGACATCGTCGTCGTCACGGACGGGCGCATCTGCTCGAGCATCTTCCAGTTCTGGGGGAAGCTGGGGGCCGTACTGTTGAGGCCCCCCCAGCAAGTGCGGAATAGCGCCAGCTTGGGTTCTGTACTCACCAATATCAGTTCATGGCCCTAATTCTGCATGCGAGGATACCCATCGTTCAGCAAATGGCAGGAAACAAAATCGGCGCAGGCGTCAGGGCTCTCACCGAACAGACATCAGATACGCCATGGCATCTGTATCGTCTTCAAATTCGGACTCTTCGCCGGCCGGAATCGTCGTCGCATCTTGGCGTTTGGAAAACACGTATTTCTGTCCCCATGTCGGATCGATATGCGCGTTCTGGTGTTCTTTGCTCTTCTTGTGCTGCTTCTTCGCTCGTTTGCTTGCCGGGCTCTTGATGGTGCTGGCCTCCTCTGTTTCGTGGTCTCGCTTCGACATCCTGGTATGCGTGAAGTATGCGATGAGCAAGACGCTTCTCGCTCCTAGTCAAAGTGCGGTGCAAAGTTGAAGCGTAGATGATGACGGTGAACCCTTCACGTCGCGACGATGTGCAGCGCTCGGGAAATTTTTGTGGGTCGGTCCTCGACACTTTTCCCCAGACTCGACATCATCCGATCATCGCCGACAGTTCATCTTCCTTGGACGAATCGCACAGAACACCACAACCGACACCGCCGTTCTTCGAGCAGTACACAGCTCTCTCATTCCGTGATTTCGACATTTAGACATCTGTGCAGGGACGCTCGCCAAGCATGCATCCCTCAACACCAACCATGGCGGCTTTCCAGCGCAACAAGTTCCGCAGTTCTGGCGACATGGGTAAAGCCGGCGCCAAGTATCGCGCGATGATGGCAAAATATCCATTCTGGACCTTCGGTCTGCCGTTCATGGCTGTCATCATCGGAGGGTCCTTCGTCCTCACGCCAGCCACAGCCGTTCGGTACGAAAGGCAGGACCGCAAGGTTAAGCAAATGTCCAAGGAGGAAGAGCTCGGTGTAAGAAGGGGTGCAAGGAGAGTCGACATGAGGGAAGAGTACAACGTGAGTCCACGTTATCATGATTGGCGATGCGGTCGCTAACCACAACGCGCAGAGATTGGCAGGTAACAGGGACCTCGACGACTGGGAGCAGAAACGTGTGAAGCGTCTGCCCGGCGAGCATGACGGCATTCTTGAATGATAGCATTCTGCGAATCACCCGAGCATGTACACATAACGAATGCCCAAGTGCGACGCTGGTTTCTGAACCGTTACGCCGAGCAGCAGCTAGCAGCGGGTGTATCTCCAGATGAAGCCTGAGTTGGTGGACTTGTTACTTTGCCTTCAGACATATGCAAGGACGAAGTAATGGCTGTTTTACAATCCTCTTTATAGCTGATTACATTGTCACATGGCAGTTCCAGAGCGAGTCAAGTCTCGGTGGCCATCTGACCAGATACCGATGTCGCAGCCATGGACGCTATCAGAGCTCGCCGACGTGGTCTGCCTATCTAATGCTGTCTCTCGATCAACGGCAATGGTGTGTTGAATCCTGAAGGGCAAGTTCAAGCGAGTCGGGAAACCTCCACCCGCGTGCATATTGTGCGGGACGATACAACGCTCCAGCCTGTGAGCGCGTAAGAACTCACGAATAAACGAGTTGCGAAGGGCAAAAGGTCGCCAACTTTTGCTGGGTGGTCTGGATATCAGGTCGGCGCTTCTAGCTGGCCGTGAAGCTGAAGGTCGTTTCCTAACGATAGACGATTGGCGGAATGCAACAGATGGCCTGCAGAGGTTGGCCAGTCTCGCTCAGCAGTTTGAGATACAGCTCAACGGAAAATAATTCAACAATGTATAAATATTTGTCAACGGAACTCTAAAGCTGCAGTCCATCATTTTCTCGAGTGATGTTCAGGTTCGTTTTCAGGGCTTGATGATATTGTAAAGTACGTTCTCCTGTGCTTGGGTCTTATCAGTATGGCAGGATCCGACATCGGGCCTATGAGCTCCGAGGCGATGCTTAGGGGTAAGTCTTTACAATGGGAACGAAGAGGTCCGCCATCAATGACTGAATCATTGTTAGGGCTCTCTCTTCTTGATAAGGAAATCGGTCGCAATGAGTTACTGATGAGTGTCGCTCCTATTCGACTCATTTCCATAGGGGGCTCTCTCGCGGTCTATCTCTTGAAGAACCGCGAGTCTTCCTGGGATATTGACTGCATGCTCGACCCGAATGTTGCTGCTGTCGAGGAGTTTGCGGATGACTTAGGCAGCGGGAGGCTTGGGCAAGGATTGGCTGAATCGAGACCTTGAAACCTTCATCCATATCCCGAGACGGATGGATCTATTTCTCGAGTCGGTGCAACAGGGTATCGCGTTATACTCGGGAGAGAATCTGTGTGTCTTTGCAGGGCGGCTGGACTGGGCTTTGGAACGCAAGGTCAGACGGATCGCACATACGAACAGGGCAAGGGAAGGGAAGGACGTTGACCTACGCGACGCGGCGGCGCTTGTCAAACAGCTTGTCGAGGCAGGCGGTCGTCCGCTGGGTTTCGATTACATTAGGAAGCTCAACTACAACGGCTTCGATCTGCAGCCTACGCACGAAGCCTTGCTTCAAGTTGCTACATATTACCAGGAAACATATGGCTCGGCAGGCCTGGTGGAAGAGCAGCTCTCGTGGGTTCTGCAGGTTCCCGTTCCAACCAAGATGTATCTATCACAAGTCCATATCGAGATTGATACCGTCTCCGTTTAGATCTATCGTTAAACAGTATAAAAGTTACCCGTAGAAGTAACGATACCGCGATCGTGGAAGGGCCCTGCCCTTTCTTGAGAGTGTCTCCTACAGTATCGAGAACAAGTTGACGATCCAAAGCTGGAACCTTGGAAGTCCACTGCGGAGCTACCTCCAAATGATCCGGTGGATCGGCTCGAGGTCCTAGGATAGCTCCGTTGCGCCGCAGACCGATTTCGTTGCGCCAGTTGCATGCGAGTGCTAGAGTCTCGGCAAGTGACGCTAGGATGGCATACTGCTCCTCATCTTCACATTCAGGGTCGCTGATATTTGCGACAGCCCAGTCAGGGGAAGGATGACGCCAGAAGTACTCGGTCTCAGACGATATCATCTGTCCTTCTCCCGTGCAAAAAGCTTCATAGAGGCGATAAAATGATCTTTGTGCTGTGTCTCTCGATTCCCAGAGGGGCATAGAACGGAGATGCATGAGGTCCCGCCATTGACAAGTCACTCTGTCAGGTGCAGCCAGGATCTCCTCTGGCGGGGCTGGAAGCGTTGCTGGGAACCTCCAGCAGGGCAATGGCCAGAGAAGCCGGAGAACGAAGATGTATGGCGAGGTTGGAGGAGGATGTTGGAGAGCTCGAGCACGATGAATAGTGTCACGGAGCTCGAGACCAGTTCCAGTTGGAATGAGGCGACGGCGCAGTCTCACGCATGGCAGTCGGTACTTGATAGGAAGATAGCGGAAGTTCCACAGGTAGAGCCAGATCTCCATAAAGCGACTCACGTCGGCGCCGTCAAGGCCAAGCAAAGGCAATTGAGCCTGCTCCACTGAGTTGTGTTTAGCTGAATGAGATGACCAAGACTTTTGTATATAACTGTGACTGAAGAACACTGTGTTTCACTCCTATTGAATGGGTCCCAGCTGCTAGTGACCCTGTTGAGGACTTCCCCTCTTAGTCAGCTCTGCACAGGAATTGAGCGGTCTTCTTGGCTTAGAACACATGACCTCAAAAACATGGTCATTTGTCGAGATGAGTTGCCTTGCGCAAGGGTACTGATGACATATTCAGTAATGCAAAACTCCCTCTCGCGATGTCCTGTTCACACTTCATCTCAAGGTAAAGTACGTCGCCCTGCGGCTAGTCTCAGTTGCAGCGTCAGGGCCCTTTCCGTCTCGGAATCGCGTTATCAGCTAGAGTCCAGGAGACCGATAAGAGCCGCGACGTACACAGAGCTCGTCGTGGCGCTGACTCTACCTTAGCTATGGGTGGCCCTGAGGTCTTGTCTCTCGGTCTCGAACCTTAAGATTCCACGGGTGGCTTACGTATTACGATTCTGCAGTCCACGTACGATTTTGCGACTCAGCTCATGCCGAGCATCAATAGGGCGCTCAGCCTTGTCTGGGCTCGAGCCAACTCTCGGAACATACTTTGTATCAGCCCACACGCACGCAATTGTCTAGTCAGCGATCTCGAATCGATCAGAACAACAGTGGCTTAACGCCTCTCTGGACGTGTGGCGTTTACACTCGCACAGAAGGCACATCAAGCCAGGGGTGGGTTGGATTCTCTGTCTGACAATGTGCATTGATTGAGGTCTGGACCTTGACCATTAAAGCTGAATAAGCCCATGAATCATAACAGCTATCAGAAGCTATAGAATCAATTCGCAGGGCTACAGCGTATGTCTAATTGCAGGCCTTCAGCTTGGGACTTGCGATACCGGTTAGAAAAGAGTCCGTGCTGGATCGTGGGCAGGCTTTTTCGAGATGTGAGACTAAGAAACTATCGAGACCGAATGATGGGCGCAAATCCGCTGCTTTGGTAGCGAGTGGCTTGAAAAGCAACCCAGCAACAGCCATGAGGCTCGCAGTGGACCGAAATGCAGACAATCAAGAGTGATTCGAGCCAAAGTACTGCGTAATAGTCTAGACTATTGCCAGAGATCCACCCTCTGCGCCATCACGGCTTGAATGGCCCTCATCGAAGTGATTGGTTCAACTGGATAGGACGCAACAGGATTAGCGACGCCAAGTTGGATCACGGAAATGTGGAAATACAAGTGCCCTACGTTAGTGGACAAGTATTCCCGTGGCCTCTTTTGGCACCTCGTGTGATGTTGCGGACACAGTAAAGATCGGGTCACCGGCAAAGTCGAGAGACGGAGGCACCTGGCCTGCCAGCCGTCCTTGAACACAAAATTGATCGCGTCTTGTCCCCCTTGCGGCCATTGCTACTGTTGACAACCTCGTGATCTCGAAGACCCTGGCTAGATGATGGTAATTGCGCTTACATCATCTACCGCGAATAAACAGGGGTATGAGCGCGCGGAATGATCGACACCCCAGCTCCACGGACGCACACGTAGATCGCTTGCTCCTGGAGATCGGATCCTGGCAATTGGTATCACAGCCAATGGATCAGCAGTCTGGGCGTAGGTATAGAACCAGACCTGTGTTTCTCCGGGCTCAAACAAACTCGCCACTGTCGACGTATCTGTCTCAGCGAGTTGCGCAGTCAGGGGGATCAGCGTTGAAGTCGTCAAGTTGACGTTATTCAAATGCTTGCCACGAATCATGTAAACAAGCAGGATCGATTGCATTGGCAATCCGATCGCAGTACACATCCGTTGTAGATCAAGCGAGCGGAAAGCTGCAACTAGTGTACAACCAGCAGCGTCGCCGTTGCGTGATGGCCTGCCACAAGTGTGATATCGTGGGCGAATGGGGCCCAGGGCATGGACTGAACGTCAAATATGCTATACGGTAGCGTACAGCTTGGCGCTCGTTGACTCACGCGGCATCAGTCTTACAAACGCGAACCTCAGGACAACGTGAGGGGTCAAAAGACGGATGTGATCGGAATGCATCAGCGCGTGTGATCCGCGGCATCTTGACAACAAAGGGTCTCTGGATGACTTCATTGATGTTTCATCTACATCCTATGCTCAGTTTGGGGTTGAGACCGCAGTTGCTATTCATGACAGCAATCATGTTTTGGCCGCTGCGGTCAGTCTCGGATCGCGTTCCCAGGTCTTAACAATGCAATGGGGGCGACCGGCTTCACGTGGCCAGCAAAGACATGTCGCAGCTCGTGTTCATCGGCTTCAAATAGTCATGATCGAGGATCTTGTAAGGTGATTCGCTTGTCGAGGCCAGTTAGTGGCGAGTCATCCGTATGCATGACGATAGATAGACTTGATGATCGAGCCGATGACTGGTCATGTTGCAGCTGCACTACGAGGTGACAAGTTGGCAAGAAGGCGCGGCGTGTTTGGGATATTGTGGAGGTGGAGTTGTAGCCTCAACAGCTCCCCTCATCATCCTCTCAGCGCAGCAACGGTTCATGCTAGTGAAAGGTTAAGCTGCGCGGCTCGAGCGAGTGGTGTAGCGAAGTGGATTTGCGTTCGCGTGGCCTCGTTGCGCGTGTGATATTGGCAAGCCTGATCACTGGTGGCTGGGAGGGGTAACGGGAAGGCTAGAGTGATGGAGATGGGATATCTAGACGACAGATTGTGGTAAAAACGTGCAACAATAGCAGCTTTCCAGCCACTCGAAAGCGTGCATGGGTGTCGGAAGACAGATCTACTCGTAGACTAGGACATGTCTGGAGTGTTTCGCCTAGAACGCGTCACCTCGTCCAAAGTGCTACCCTGTACCCCTTTCGTCACCAAATGCTATTCCTGCCAGTGTGATCATTTGCTTCTCGCTGCGAGACAGGAGTTGTCATGCCACGATGTTGGTTTTCACGATTACTTTATGCGATAAGGCTCTTGCTCTTGGCCATCATTACGTGCGAATGACAGTCATCAAAGTAATCGTGACAGGCCGCTCAATATCATCCGCGGAAGAAAGGCACCCTTGGAGTGATTGTTCCGACAGCACCAGGCCATGATCCGCCAAGTCGAAAAAGTCTCCCGAGTCGTCGTGGTCTTGCAAGATCGAGATCATCCCAGGAAGCCGGTACGTGGCTTTCCCAATTGTCCCCGGAAAGGAAGAACCCGATTTCTGATGATGTGCACGGTTTGATCCGGTCCCCGAGATACGGCAGAAGCAAGCAAAAGACGCACAGCTGAGCACACCGCCAAATGCAATCAAACCTCAAGAAAAAAGCAAGACACTCCCCTCAATACCGATGCATGTTCGCCGCCCTGCGTCAGACGAACGTCTGTACCTTGCATCTGCGCTGTCGTTGGTCAGCTTCCTGCCAGCTAATTCGCGGCGGTGCGTAATAGACCAGGAAACAAGCAGCCAAAAGGCGGAGACCGAGTGGTCGATCATCTCCCGTTGCACAGTCAGATGACCGCGAATCTGCACGAAATCCCTGCAGGTACCGACCGATTTCGATTCGCGTCCCCTCCGTCTGCTCCTCTTGCCAGCAGACAGCCCCCCCTGTACTCAGCTCGTCTTCACCACAACGTCGGGCCCAGCATCGATATCAGGCTTTCATCCACCAAACCCGATTAAACTCGGGTTCGTTCGACGTTTCCCATGTCCGGTCATCTACATGCGTTGACGGTGCTCCCTAGCAACACTGATCGTCTACGGCCCAGGTTGCTCTCCCGGAAGCCAAAGTAGCGCGCGGACGGTGAGCTGAGCGACTGGGCTCAGGGAACATCGGCGGGGATTATCATATCCCGATCAATTGGTTGCTTCGTCAAAAGATTTCGACCAAGACACTGAAATCCGGCTTCGTGGTAAGCCGAGTTGATGGCGAGCGAATGACCCCGTGTCCGCCTGTTGACTCTGGTACCTGAGACCGGGGGGGCAGCGAGCCAGCTCAGGCACAGGCACAGGAACCGGCTGAGCACCTTGACAGGAATAGGTGGCAGACACGGTGGTCGACGGTGTCTTCGTGCTTCACGCCTCACACCCTCTTTCGCAGCGCCATCACCATGAAAGCTCGAATGGGCTGCCCCCGCGCCAGCACATTCCCGATGTCTCCCTCCGACCTTTCCACTTTACGCGGTCACCCGATTCAGTGCTCGAAATTACTTTGATTCAGAGCCCCGTGTGTCTTGTCATCAACGAGTTCACAAAGTATCTGCTCTAGAACCAGGAGGCCGTGAATTGACGGCGGACATGTGTGTCGGCCAAAGACAATTTTTTCACACGACGTTCTACAACGTCATACGCGATCGAGGCCTTAAGACGCGTATTCTTCTGGCCGCGAGTGCTTGTTGCGCAGCGTCTGTGCGTCCAATGCGTGCGAGACACATCATCGTGAGATCGATCAGGTACCGATCCTCAACTTGGTCACAGTGGGACGCCGGATTGGGCGATGGAGCCGTCAGCCGTGAACTAGCGAGCGCCCCAGAGCGCCTGTCTCGTGAATGAGAGTTGAGCCCGAGTTATCACGGTGGCTCGTATATTGATGTTCCTCTGCTGAAATCTGAGTGCAGCTCATCGATCCTGGACGACGCAATTGATTACTGCTTGGACGCGCTGACAATGCTGAGGGCACGGATCAGCCGGCTTTTGCTTCGCTGTCAAGGGTCCGCTCAATCCGACAGGCAGCCTTCTCTCCAAGGGCGGCGCAAATACTGCGTGCGCGAGCCCAGCAAGGAAAACCCGGACCAGGCGAGCATGAGGTGGGGTGCGCCACACACACCCTTCTTGCTCATCGCATCCCAGTCGAAAGCCAAGCCAATGTGGAGGGGGGTGGGCTTGACTCGGCGTCCTCGACAGAAAATGGGTCTGGCGATGGGCACATTCCCTGTTTACGGCTAACGAAGCCAGATGCGGCGGAGGTTTTTGGGCTGCTGCACTGCCTGCCTGGGCCGGGTGTGAAATACGAAGATATATCTACAGTCGTCCGCACCCGGGTTTCCACAGCCTCTCGGAAGTTATAACCAGACCGTTCGGTGATACTTGGACGAGCATCATAATTTGCTTCGACTTATTCACATCGACTCACTCACTTATCGACAACATACACTGCCACCAACCTTACTACTTTATGTCGACGCCTCAGAGACCTTGTATAGGATATCGACTACACGACGCCTGACAATCCAACCTCACATCTAACACTCACACCGGAATCTTCGAGATTATCTCAGAAACACCAGCATAATGAACGTAATCAGCCGAGGTTTCAGCAACAGGCACAAAAGCGCATCCAAATCGCCTCGCAACTTGCCTATCCGCAAGGTTTCTTTCTCTGGCTGCTCAGTGGACTCTGTCGGTTCTTGGAGCTCTTCTTCATCGGCCTGCTCGTCTGCAATCACACCCACAATGCCTATGTTCGCCTCGAGAGTAGGCAGCGACTTGATCATGCCGCGACAGTCTTCAGATTCTATGATTTCTCGGCGACATGCCCCGCCAAGACTCGCAGATCGGGCATACCTCCAAGCACAAGATGACCGCAGAAACTTCACTGCGCCAGCATCAGCAACAGCAGCGTCCTTCTTCCACGACGACACAACAGAAGACGAGGAAGAGGACAACTCCTTCGGCTACGGACTTAGCGAGAACGAGGCCGAGACCATGGAGCTGTCGCTTCGCGATAGCCAGCCGAAGACTATGGATCTACCTCCAGGTATGAGCCCTCTGGACCACGCCGAACACGGTGACCAGCCTCCGGACTACTTCTACTACGCCGTCACCACGCGCCCGCGTATGCCTCGCTCACACTGGTCCGAATCTACCATCCAAACCCTTAACTCTTTCGATGAGTTCGGTGCCAGTGGGGACTACAACGACTACAACGACGACATTGATGCAGACAGCGAGCTCGGTGATGACGAGAACGACGAGACTCCTGTAGCGGAGGTTGCGCACGCCGTCGCCCTGCCCAATTTCAGCAGGAAGAGCCTCGCACCGCCTCCCAGGAGAAAGCGCCCATCTGTTCAATCCATGGTTGACAAGATCAACCAGGAGGACAAGTCGGCGCGCTGGAAGAGGAGAGGAATCTACTTCAACCCGGATGAAGCTGTTGCACGCGAGGACGAAGTACAATCGGAGTAGACTCTCCGCTGTCTCCGCTTAATACTACGACACATACACACATGCACACACATGCACACACACACATGCACACTATTACATTACAACCTCACCACACACTACACCACTTTTCTTTCCTTTTCTTTGTCAAAATTTACGACTGCATTTGATACCACATTTCATACAGCGACTGGGCACAATGGGACAAGGGCGAACTCATTTTTCATCGGCATCTTTTGGGTGGGGAAAAGGTTCTTCCTTGATGGCGCTTTAGGGATTTACAGCGTGGGAAGCGATTCAAAATTTCGGACTCTCGTCTCCAGTATCTTTCTTCTTCTTTTTACACTATTTAGTACTTTGTAAACTAGCCCCCTAATCCTTCTGCTCTCTAGCTCCCTCACTTTTGGGGTTGAGCCACCAATACCACTACCAAAGACCAACAGGTCGGCATTTCCCACTCAATTATTTTTCCGAACGGTGCCTTCTGACATGTGTGACGTCTTTCTTTCCCCAAGTCCTTCGTATTCGTCTCTCTGGGTGGCATTGCTGTGAGCGGGGATGACACGATTCCAAGACGCTAAGAGGGCATCGGCACCAGTCGGCCTGCCGGCGAGTCGACCTGGTATGTCTTGGCATCCCGACTTTTTTTTTTCTTTTCTCATTGAACCGGTCGTTTTGCCCCGGAAAAGTAAGGTTGATTATGCAAGCAAGATCTTTGGATTACATGGAGGACACGATAGCGTGGGATGTACGGATACGGACCGCGGAGATGAGCGGAAGGGCAGCTCCATCGAATTTTTTTCTCTTCTTCTTAGATCGAGCACAGATTGCGCCGCGGGAGACGCATGAGTCAATGAAGGGAGAGATCGTCAGATTGTAGTACAAGCAAAGAGAGAATATTTTTGCAACTAGACAAATTCAGGGACCAAAGTTCTCTCCACACGGAAGATTCATGTCATTGCGTGAGGCGGGAGAGGCGTTCATGCAGGACTGAGCTCGGCCTCACATCTCATCTGATTCGAGGTGTGAAAACCTTAGCGTATGACAATGGCGTAATTGGTAATTGACAATTGGCCCATGTGTATATTCCATGCGGCGAAAGCCAGTGAGTGCTTCGGTCTTGGGCTCACGAACAGCACAGACCTTATTGAGGCTCCTTGCAGAGCCCTATCTCCACCTATTCTAGACGGTTGGGGGAGGTCAAAGGGAAATACCAGCGCTCTGGGATCCGAGCGTGAGAAGATGACAACAGACCTGCCAGGCTCCTATTTTGGGGAGCGAAGGGGTTTTGGTGTCCTTTAGTCTCAAGCCTTTTCACTTGTGGGATTGCCTCGCGAGTCGCGGGTTTCATTATCACGACAAGATCTTCAACACGAAATTTTATCCGCCATGACCAGGAAAGATCAGCGCATTGTTAGACCTTACACGAGAAAGTAGAGAAGAGAGAGTGAGGTCAGCGGCGGCCAGCAAAAAAGGGGGAATTTGCCACTGTTGGCTATCATTCTCGTCCAGGCACATCTCGTGACGTCGAAGATCGCGGGTTGAATGAGGTTCATGCAGATATTAGCCGGCAAATACAAGCCGACGAAACAATTCACAGTACGGAAACGAGCACAGCGGCCGGCAGCCTTTCTATCACCCATACATCCAACTGCAAGTTCAAATAAATCTTCACGGTTGGTAGAAGCGGGACACTCAGGAGGGCGTGAGTGTAGCGTCTTGTGGAGAAGACCAGAAACCAGCCAGGGGTGCC
Organism: Parasarocladium wereldwijsianum; assembly: GCA_036250105.1. NCBI lineage: Eukaryota > Fungi > Ascomycota > Sordariomycetes > Hypocreales > Sarocladiaceae > Parasarocladium > Parasarocladium wereldwijsianum. The sequence continues at coordinate 39,927 of JAXOUE010000086.1, read as the reverse complement.
CTTCGAGAACAGCGTCATCATCATCTCGTCCTGTCGGAAGTCGTAGAGCCCGATCCCTGTCGCAGCTATACATTCCCACGTGGAGTGGCGCAGTCAAGGACACTCGTATCAAAAACTTTGCTCCCTTGGGCGTGAATCTCGTTCACGCGACGCGTAAAGGCCGAGACCATAACTCATTTACACGACATTTTGCTCTGATCCACCATTTGCTACTCGCTTTCGCCTCGCTTGGCAGCGTTCACGCGTGAAAGACCAAGGGAGGAATGCTGGTGGGGACGCGATGGGCTGTTTCACGGGCCAGAGGTCGGGTGCGTATCGCGGCGGTGTGACTCGCCTGCAACATTCCGGCGCGTGATCGAAGGGCTTCACGCGATGACAAACATGTGAAGGGAGAGCGGGATCCTACAGTGGACCGGGCTTTTTTGCAGGGTCTTTTTTTTTTCTTTGTCACGACGTCGTCGCTGTCGTGCACGCTGCGAATGAGGAGGGTCATTCCGAGGCGAGCAGGAACCGAGGCCTGTGTCAACGTACCGCCTTCGCCGAGGGCTTCATTGCCCTCGATCATGGAGCCATTCATCACGATCACACTGACCATACTTTCCCGATCTCCAAGCGGATATGTGCATAGTTCAGTTGCATATAGGAACTGTCCACTGCGGCTATAGGTGGTGCAGGTTACTGTTGAATCCCCTGATGATCGTTTCCCCAGCCAGTCAGTGCCTTGGAAGACGATCGGATCTTGCCTGGTTCTCCCCCTTCCAGACCTCCCGGTTGGGACGAGAGCATCACGGGACGGAGTGTCTGCGACAGGGGGAAGCCCATTATGGGTGAGCCGGGGGGTCAGATTGGGAAAGCTATGTGGGGAGACTGCAATCTTACCATACTTGGCGCTGTCATCTTTTGCATACGCTCCCACTTTCTGTTCAGAGGTCGCCGATCCAGGGATTTGAGTAACTTTCTTTCACGTGATATGAAATAATCGTACGGAGACACACAAACAATAGTACGGATGCCCCCGTTCTAAGCGACGTGAACTAGGTCTTCCAAAAGCGGGATGACGCTGGACGAGTGAAACTGTCAAATTTTAGAGTGAGATGACACCCATCTTACGCGCTGGGTTGATGCTGGTATGAGATCCGGGCCATGGCCCCTAGAAGACGTTTGGAAACGGCATTGACCAAATTCAAGGGTCCAGGATGATCATCAAAGCGCGTCTGGCCTTGCCCACTCTCGTCATTTGCAAGTCGCTCCAATGGTGAGCGTCCCGAAAGTGATCTGCTCTCCTGGCTGGGGCTGTTGTGCGAACTCTGGACATCTTACCGAGTCATACCTGTACCCCACGGCAGTACCAGCTGCTCGGGTCATTTTTTTTCTTTATTTATTTCTGTCCTTTCTTTCAACCGGAGACCGGTTCGCTCGGGGTTTTCATTGAGGCCACTGGTGCACGAAATGACGTCGTCTTAAAGACCGGAAGCATGCATTGACCCAGGGGCGTGTGAGCTAACGAAAAAAAAAAAAAAAGGCGATGCTTCTCTAGTGTCTTGAAGATTTTCTTCCTTGGTGTTGGCCAATGCTCAATGCTCTACCCTGGCGCATTCAAGAGGCTAGATATGTTCTACACTGACAGTGTGAGCGTTTTGTTCGAGAAGAGCCTCCATTGAATACTAACTACCGTGGCGCTCCCCAACGCCACGTTGTTGTCTCCAGGAACCAACGGCTGAGGGTGAATCGTGTGATGAATCTTCCCCGAGTCACCTTGCTAGCCAAGTAGTGGGTTCTGCTATGATCATGCTGGCCACTCCGTGATGTGCTGTGACTGCTGCGCTCCGATGCTCGCACAGACATTCAGGCCGTCGGCTTGAGCCGGAAGCGCTAGAGGCTTCTCTCGGTGACGCGGAGGTCTGATACTGTCTTCTTGGCTAGCAAAACACCTGCGGGAACTACTTGTACATTGGAAGCTATGTTTCAGAATTGTTGACTAGTAAAGGCTATGATAGTGTCGATGTGGTCCGCGTCGTCACGCCAGCACTGATCTTCGAAGGACAGACCATCTTATCATGAATAGCCTGATTCTAGGTCTGCAACTAAGGATCAATAGACGAATGCAAGATCGTCATAGACAGTACTATACTTTATGCAGATTGCATCACGATGACTTACAAACCTGCCCACGAGCCTGATTATTAGTCTCAACTCTTCGAGGGCGTGTAATTTAGGCACGACAATTCAGTCCCGCGGATTCGGGCTTGGCAAAACGGTCATCATGATGACCCAACATTCTAGCGTGTCTCGTAGTAGAGTTAAGATGGACCGTGGGCCTACGATGTCGCTCATGCGAAGGAGCAGGTTCATCACAAGTGACGTTGAAGGGTCCAGATAGACGTCTGCTCCAGGATGACCTTTCGGTGGAAATATCCGGGCGCTGACTTTGCAGATTTCCATGGAGGAGAGTGCGTAATCCGAGTCTCTGAAGTGCAGATATCAATGGATACCCAAGCGACTGCAGAAGTAGACAAGGTCGGTCTACTCACTCCAGTAAGACCGTAGTTGACACTGTATTTTCTCTGCCATTTGCGACGGGCTTGAATATCCTTCAAGAGAGCAGTCACTGTAACAGGAAAGGTAACATTGTATCGCGGTCAAGTGAAGGCTCGGAAGAAGAATGCACCTGTAATTCAGTGGCCCTCGTTTCCATATCCAAAATGATTATATACAACTATTTACACCGTATCCCATTCCCAGAACAATCAGACAAGAGAGCCCACCCAAACAAATAACGCCAGTAGATTCATAGAGCGCATACTGCTCAACCGTGATACCGTACATTCGTCGTCTCAGAGCATTTCACATTTCAACGGTGTGTCTTCCTCTGCCACAGCACCGGCGAATCGCCTCTACCCAATCTGGTCAGTTCATCCTTGATCACTTTCCTCCTTTCCGCCCTCGACATTGGCACCGCGTTCTTGCTCTTCGGGTCAGGGTTATCCACAGCCCAAGACTTGGCCGCCACGTCGGCTTGCAGCGCGGCGATGGTGTCCAGCTTCCACTGCGATACGCCAGGGCTACTGCCGAGGGAATGTTGGGCGACTGATTTGTGAGCGCTATGATCGAGGGTGACTTTGATCTCGGTGGTGCGACTTTTTGACCGGAGACTTGATGATTGATCAGTCGACTGTGATTCCTTCGGCCGGAATTTCTCTGGAAGGTAGGTCTTTGGCTGGCTGCGTTGACGTGGTCGGACAGCGGTTCGAAGTTCGCGGAGGGTACGTTGCTGAATGGTGTAGCCGCTGAGGAACAGAGCGACTGTGCACGAGATGACTGTAATTGCGAACAAAGTCTTTGTTAGAAAAGTGAATCATTTCAGAGTGAAATGTGAAGTGGGACGTACTGATGATTACTGAAAGGATGACAGAGACTTGGGAGGACGTGAGAAGGACTTTTCGCATTTTGGCTGACTTGAAGCTCAAAAACAATAGTTTGAATTCTTTAAACTGTAATTTCTCGTCCGAAAAGTCTTTTTGCGGCTCGATGGTCTTGAATCGTTGCACAGACGACGTTGTTGCAGCAAGAAGCTCGCTTGGACGCAGCCAACAGGGCGCATCATGTCATCACTGCTGACCCGGCAACCATCCTTATCAAGCCTTATCGCAAACAGCTAAAAAAAAAGCTGTTCCTCTCCACACCAACTTCCTCACCTTCTTCACCTGCCGCGTAACCCGCGTCGCAGTTCAAATTTTTCGGCCTATCGATTGCAGGTTGCGCGTCCTGCTATTCTCTTGTTGAGAAAGATGGGCAGAGAGGACACTATTCAGGCCGATGCGCGTCGCTTCCTCGATGAGCGCGGCTCGTCTGCTGCCCTCGCGCCCAATGGCCTCAATCCAGCCACGATCATGGAGAAGGCCGTCCGTGATCGGATTGTCGACTCGTATTTCTGGATCGAACAGTGTTTTGCTCTCAACGAGGCCACATTCGTCGATCGCGTGGTCGAGCACGTAAACTTCGTCGGCGGCACAATCGGCGACTCACAGAAGCCATCCCCCTTCCTCTGCTTGACCTTGAAGCTTCTCCAGCTGGCCCCCAGCCCGGCGGTTCTGGAAGAGTACTTGGGCCACGGCGGCGAGGAGTTCAAGTACCTTCGCGCGCTGGCATGCTTTTACTTCCGGCTGACGCAGCGTGCCGAGGATGTCTACAAGACGCTGGAGCCGCATCTGGAGGACCGCAGGAAGCTGAGGCGCAAAGGTCGCACGGGCGGAACCAGCCTGACCTTTGTCGACGAGTTTGTTGATGATCTGTTAACCAAGGGCAGAGTATGCGGCACGAGTCTGATGAAGATGCCTGAGAGGGAGATTCTTGAAGACCTTGGCAATCTCGAGCCTAGAGTGAGCCCTCTGGGGGATCTTGAGGACTTGTTGGAAGAAGAGGAAAGTGAAGCTGGGGAAGAGGTGAAGAAGGGGAGCAGCGACGACGAAGAGGGTGACGATGACGAGAAAATGAATGGCGAGGGAAGCGATGAGGGCGAGGGAAGCGATGAGGGCGAGGTCAAGGAGGAAAACATGCATGTCGATCAACGGCCGCCGAGCCGCGACAGGTCCCCTTGAAATGCACCTCGCGTCTTGAAAACTCCAAATGGTATGTGGCTCTTTTATTTTCGTTGTATTCTTTTTCTTCACACCCATGGTGGTACATGATGAACCCAAGATAGGGACAGCTTACACAATGTGTTTGATGATACCTTTGGCGAATATTTTAGTAGATGCTTCGATTGTCTGACATACCACCCGCCCAAATTTCATTGATGCAGCACAATTCTCTTGACTTGCACCGGCTAATTTATAGCAGATTCACACCACATAAGGCATGCTCTTGAGCAGACGCGACTGAGCGGTGCCCTGTTGGAAATAGGCCAAGTTCAGCCCCGCGAGTGACCAAATAGCCTGGGGATGGTCACTACTACTGTGAAAGAAGATGGAAGATGGCTTCTATCTTCCCGTCAGACCAGGCAAGCAGCGCCGCGCCGCGCGATCCCAGCCGTCAGGTTTTTCGCGCCACGTATCATGAATGACCGATGAAATGAAAGGCACTAAACTGCCCAAGAGTATACTATACATTTATACTACGTGAATATACAACCAAATGAAACTCAGTTCATGAGATTCTTCAGCTGCTCTGCCACTCTCAATAACCTTCTGTCATCCCAGTACTGCCCTATTAATTGCAGCCCAGCGACCGTGTTCTTTGCTCCTTCAACCTCCGCGGGCACGCTTATCGCCGGTAGACCTGCCAGACTCGCCGGCACCGTGAAAACATCATTCATGTACGCGTCCACACTCTGCTGCGCCTTCACGTCACTCAGTCTCGGCGGGAAGGTAGGCGCCGTCGGACACAGCAGGAAGTCCACCTGCTCCGGTCCCAGCTTATCCCTCATCACAGTCGCGTCGTCCATGTCGCTAAGGTCAAACGTCCGCCCGGGCTCGTACAGGGGATTGTCGAGCTTGAACACGCGGTCAAAGTCCCGCTGGACCAGACGCCGCACCTTTTGTGCTTGGATAAAGTAGTTGTCGATTGCTTTCGAATTGAGTGTGTAGGTACCGAGGAGGATGCGTCGGCGGACCTCCTCGCCAAAGCCGGCACCGCGGGTGGCCGAGTAGAGGGTTTCGTGTGGGTTTGTGCTTTCTTCCTCGCAAGAGCCGTAGCGAACGCCGTCGTATTTCGCGAGGTTGGAGGAGGCTTCCGCGGGGGCGAGGACGTAATAGGCACACAGCGCTTGCTTGGTTGTTGGCAAGGAGACGGGCACGATCTTTGCGCCTTGTCGTTCAAGCTGGGCGGCGGCTTCGGCCCACACGTTACGGATAGCTGGATCGAGCTCGGAGATGTTGTATTCGAGAGCGAGACCGATGGTTAAGGTCGAGAGGTTAGAGGGGAGGCTATCGGTTGCTCTGGTGCAGCGTCGGCGGGTTTTCGGAGAAAGAGACGTAGGGTCGTTCGGGTCGTGCTCGTGGATCAGATGATTGATGGATTCTCTGATGTTCCTGACTTCCCTTGATATGATGCCGACCGTGTCGAGAGAGTTCGCGTACGGCACGACCCCGTATCGAGACAGCATGCCGTAGCTGGGTTTGTACCCAACCGTCCCAGTGTAAGCTGCGGGCAAGCGAATTGACCCTCCCGTATCCGTGCCCAAGGCAAGCTGAGCATCGCCGTTCATGACAGCTACGGCGCTGCCACCTGAACTCCCGCCTGCCGAGAGTTCGCCGTCACCAGCTCCGACCTCGCTCATCTCAGAGCTGAAAAGATTCCTGACTGGGCCATGGACAGAGTGTATTGAGTGCGACCCCATCCCGAACTCGTCCATGTTCGTCTTCCCAATGTCATCACCCCCCAGTTCGCGTAATTGACGAGCGATTGTCGCCTCGATCGGGGAAAAGTGGTCGGCGAGGATTCTGGACGCGCATTGCGTTGGTGCATCTTTCGTCGCAATGTTGTCTTTGATCGCGACAGAGAAGACGTCCTCTGACAGACTTTCGAGCTCTCCAGGACTCTTCACAGCTGCTGTCTCGTCAAAAACAATAGAGCTTTCAAAAGCGTAATTTGCAGGCGCTTACAGTAGGACACCATGTGATTCGATGAGCTGTAGCAGCGTTGGCAGTGCCGTCTGCACAAGCTTTTCGCAACAGGGACAGTTTGCCGTGGGCACGCGCGTCGCATGACGAAAGAAGCCATCTTGAAGAGCCCCCAAACTTCTCAATGAATCACGATCACCTTGTACCGTGACCTCGTTAAGCTGCTCCTGATGTCGTGTGGCGCGTTGATGCATCAAAGTATCGCGTACAGATGAACCGCGAGACTGGAAACTCGGCCTATCGATAAGCCATGAGGTCGAGAGAGGATCTAATCTTATCAATCGGCCACCCAAGATTCTTCATCGAGATAACGCTTTGGATTGATCCATGAGTACGGACTCGTTGCCCGGAGCTTAGCATTAGCAAGATTTCAGGCTTCAGCATATTACCAGCCAGTCAGATTGCCCCATGGAGCCGTTGCACAATAAGAGTAGCAAGCTCCAAGATTGTCAGGAATCGTGATCCACTCACTTGCCGAAAGATAGATGCTTTCTTAGTAGAGACCCTCATCCGTTGTGACATTACCGCTGTCCTGTTCACATCAATAGTTGCGTTCTGATATGCTGCCCGATCATTTCGTCACATCAAAATCGAGGATCTCTTGCTCTTACTCTCAGCTGTCGCTGCAACACGCTATAATTGAGGAATGGATAGTAACAAAACGAACACAGAATACAGTCCGACCAATAGTACCACAGTTCCTTCGTATCCCAAGATAACAAGAACCTCCTGAAGTAAACATATCCGATAGCCCACTGCTCATCGGGCCGCTCCTCAACTATACCATGCATCGATGACCGGAGTCAATGGCCAGCACTTCACCGCTCTCAGAAACACATATATACCAAGCTCCAAGTTTCTCCGTTCCCCGGGCGCCCCATGCCGCGCCGCCGATGCTTCGTTTGTAAGTATTGGCAACGCTCGGTCGTACATATGGAGCCTATTGGAATGAAAATAGCTATGCGACTCGCCCACGCTTGCCTGTCTCGATGGGCGGAAATACAATGTCCAAAGCGAATGCTCATTACTTGTCTTTTATACAATAGATGAAGTATGGTGATGTTGCTCAAGTCGAAACGAGACAAATATAAAAGACAGCCGAAATGCCCCGTATACAAAGGTAACCCATGGACCATAGGATTGCGTGATGGTATCTAGTATGAAAGCGCAATTCGAGTTCCCATGGTCTTTCACCGAACCGGCTGCTCGACCTGAAATGTGCGGCTGTGAGGCACCTTTAAGGTAACGCTACTAACGCTCCAGAGATGTCGGCTGTTCATGCCACCCATTGAGGTAAGCCATTAAGCTCATGCCGAAAATAACCACACCGACCATAGACGCGTATGGAAGGGTACCCTGAAGTGGCTGCGTGACTTGTACTTCCTCCTGCAGTGCGTTCAGGGCTGTAATCGTGTTTGCTCTGGACAGGATTGGGCTTTCGGCAGTGTCGTTATCTGGTGCTGTGCAGCCGGATTCCTTGTTGATGCCTTCCACATGTGGGGGCTGCTCAGCAGTCTTTACGTTATCCGATGGCTCATCCGAGCGCTTTTCAAGTCGACCTCTTCTGGAACGTGAGCGACTCTTTTCTTGCGCCCTTCGACGCTCCTCCTCGGCACGCAGCTGAACCACCATCTCGGCAAGTGTCTTGCGATCGTCGTCGCGTTCGGCCTCTGCAATCTCGCATCTCGACTTCCAACTTTCCATGGACTCGCGTAGCTCATTCATCTGAACCTCCATAGACTCGATGCGACTTTGCAAGAGGATGGTTTGGTCGTCTTCTGCCACAGGATCGGCCGGCGCAGGCTCGTCGACATTGTTCGTTGTGCTTTCGACGACGGGTTCATCGACGGTTTCCTCCACTTCTGGCTCAGGCTCACTTTTCGCGTCAACTTGGTTCGCGGCTGTTTCCTCCAATCGCTTCGCCAGATCTTCTGCCAACTCACGCGCCTCCCGCTCTTTCTGCAACATGCTCTCTAACTCCCGCATCCGGGCTGACTGTGTGTCAATGTCGCGTCTAGCATTATTCAAAGCTTCTGTCAGCTGATAGATCTGATTGATGCTCTCAGCACGCGCCGGCGAACTGGGAAGTCCGGTTTTAGACCGCTCATTTGGTCCGCGCTTTACTGATGAAGCATCGGGTTTCTCGGGTAATGGCTGCTGAGGAGGCGGTGCAGGAGGCTCGGAGAATCTAGTCTTTGCGTCTGCTCGAAGATGAATGCCATTGCCATTGACCATAGGTGGTGGTGGTCGCGGGAGCTCAAAACCGTCTGGCTTTTCGAGGTCTTTGATGTCGTCTTTGGACAGCAGGGCGTTTATGAAATTATTGGTCCGATTAAGATCAGACGCTTGAAGCTTGGCATTGCGCATCTCGGTCTGTATTTTTCTTGGGTTAGATATGTACTGAGCTCAGCTGAATACCACAACTTACAGCAAGACGTTTGAGAATATTATCGGTAACGATTGGCGTCATCATCACAGGCCGCTGATGGGGGATTCCCGATGGTCCGTTCATTGGACCGGATGGTACAGCACGGCCGTTCATGGATGCATTGCTGCCTCCCCGTCCCCTCATCTGCACAGGCCCGTTCGGCATCATCATGCCGCTATTTGCCGGATCGAGGTCGCCAAAATTCAGATCCATAACATTGTTCGAGGCGTTGAGGAAACCAGAATGCTCGACCTTAGCCGCCACCTTGTGGTGGACTACAGTTTTCTGATCCTCGCTCACAATATCGATGCCGAGCTCGAGATGATCAGATGTCTGCAGCTCGTGCGGCTCCGAATCACGATTTTCGGGAGAAAGCCGGTTTCCATTGACGAATGTACCGTTGGAAGACTTCACATCTCTGATATAGACCTTGCCGTTGCGTTCCGCGAAGATCTCAGCATGTTGCCGCGACAGCACTTTGCTATCGAAGAAGCCGTTGGTCGCAGTCGGGACGGTCTTCTGATTCGTCTGTCGCCCGATTCGCAAAGTGTCGGGGGCAAAGGGTACTGATATGGTTTTTCGTTCAAAAGTACCGTTCAGAGAGAGGAGGAAAAGTACGGGTTGTCCATTTCCCAGCATCTCGCTCCCCGGCGGACGTCCCATGCCTTGAGCAGACATTTGCTGTGGTCCTGCGCCGGAAGGCAACGGACTTTGAATATTCGACATGGCATTTACTCGCGAATTAGCTTCGGGTTTTCCTGCCTGCCACTGCGGCTTTGATTGTGGCCTGTTGCGAGAGGCAGGTCCGTTGGCGGACCATTGACCCAGATCGGAAGCAGCAGATATCGAAGTCCCACTAGACTGGCCACCATTAGACGCGATGGTGGCGTTCGACGCGTTGGAGGAGTTGGAGGATATTGATGAGGATGAGTTGGACCGCGGCAAGGATTTACGCGGCACAAACATGCCACGACCTTCGTCTGTGTTCATCTGGCCGTTGCTGTCAAGTGCGCCCCATGCTGACCGGTTGATCTGTGGGAAGGTCGGCGGACTGGCAACCGCAGTCATGAGGAGCAGCGTAAGGGAAATGAGCACAGGATTGTCGCTTTCGAGGGGTGCGAATCGGGTGTGGTGGGAAGCGCGTGAGGCTCTCGCATGGGGCGGCCTTCCAGCAGCCTTTCACCGTCGAAGCCGTGGCCGGCGGTGAGGAGACTGGAAATTCCAAGACACCTACAAGCGATCGATGAAAGAGTCCCGGTCGGAAGGTCGTAGTTCGGGCTGACGGATGGAGCGCTCGCGATCCGGTGATGCAGCAGCTCGCCGCCGATCCGCTGGCAATTGAGTTGGCGAAGGCAAGCGCTTCGGTGGACTAGGGGTGCCCTAGTGTTGCTGTGGCACAGGTCGAGTGGTAGAAGCTGCGCTCTTCGGTTGATCGCGAATCAGGGGGGAATTACATGGATAGGCGTCGAGTGATTTTGATGATCAGAGATGTTGAGCTGTCGCGCTCTGTTCAAAAAAAAAGTAGACGGGGTCTAGGTGACAGAGTGTCAGGCTGGGGGGTGCCAGGTCGTCGTGACCCCGGCCTCCTCAGCTGTGAACGTGGTTGGCCGGTGTTGAGAAACACGGCATCGCAGCAGACTACAAAGCACTTTGACAAACCATATGCTAATGCACTGGCAATAGAACAGTGCTTTTGCTTTAGAAACTCTATCTGCTCCTGTGTATTGAATTGAGACAAGCGGTCAGAGCTTCACATCCAGCCGCCATCTATCGGAACATAGGTCACGTGAGCAGGATCATACAGTCTATCTGACAGTGCGCAGCTTGATGGACTGTGCCCGGAATTATTTTAATCCAGTCCGCTGTCAGAATCTGGGGTCGACCAATCGCGTCTACTTCTGCGGATAGTTGATGAGGGAGTCCTTGGAGGTTTGTGAGATCAGCTTCACTCTGTTCGACATCCCCTCGAGCGACCGCACGACCATTATCGAAACCTTCTATCGGCAGTAGACCTCCGTCTCTTCATCCGAACAAGATGCCTCCCGTCACCGCGATCCCCCAGGCCGGCGGCCAGCATGGACCTAGCAACTTCGAAAAGTGTATGCGACAGGCAATGTACAGACGGTTTAAGCCCCGCTAACTGTGTCTCTGTAGGGAAGATGGGAGCCATGATGGGTGGCAGTATGCTATAACTCACCCTCAGGCGAGATAGATGTTAACAATCTTGTGCAGCTGTTGGTGTGATCATGGGATTCATCTTTGGTTGGTCTTACCTACTCTAAGTTGAAGCGAGCTCGGCTGACGCTTCGCAGGCACCGTCAACATCTTTAGATACGGTGCCGGATCCAACGGCATCATGAGAACCCTCGGACAGTACATGGCGGGATCTGGCGCCACATTCGGGTTCGTTGAATTGCGATTTCGGCTGAGTACACCTAGCTGACTAGAGCAGATTCTTCATGTCTATAGGCAGTATTATTCGATCCGAATCTCCCGAGGAGTTCCAAAAACTATACCGAAACGCCCAACGCCGACCGATCATTCTTCAAGCGCACCCCGTTTGGAGGCGAGAGTCCTAATATCGAGGCCAAGCGGCTGTGACCAGCTTCCTTGGAAATACTGCCACGCGATCGAATCTCACAACATTAGGTCGTGTCAGACTGTACGATAACGCAACTTGTATCTTTTATGCGCACCAATCCAGAGCTTATGTTTCTGACGTCTTCATCATTACAACGGTGTGACTGGGGTCCAGCGCAAGCCTCAACATGTCCGGGGATCTCCAATAATAGCAATTCACTCATCGTTCCGTCCAGAGCCAATGTTTCCCGCTAGGTGCTACAATTGTGGCTCGAGATGGTGCTCGCTCTGTTACTGTAAAACGCCAATGCCGACACTCCCTGTCCCAATATGAGAGTCCTTGCGACGTCTATCGCAACTACTGCAGCTTATCTCATGTTGCTGTGCTGCATCGTGCATCTCCTCGACAAATCAAACACGAAAAAGTTGAACTCAGCGTCTAATGCCTGCTCGCTGTCCATGTTGCTGATTTCAGCTCAAGAAAGACATCTCAGCTCCTGCAACGCTACCCTAGGCCCTTCTTAAGCGAGCGGCAAAAGATCGCCCACGCCAACACCATTCTGACACCTGAGGCTGAGAAAAAGCCACAAAACCTTGCGCTCGGTCAGGAATCAGGCTCACTCGTATCTGCAAGGACACTGCGTTGATCGACCCACCGCTTTTGAGGCGAGATATGTTTCCCGCTGTGCAGAAGATCCGGCGGCCATCCGCTTATTGGCCCAACACCCTTCAGTGCAACCTGTGTCGGCCGCGGGTAGACTTCCGATCCGCAAGGGCACTCGCTGATATGCTTTCGAGACTATGTTAGCAGGATCATTCCGGTTTCTCACCGTTTCGGTGACCGGCTGTGGCTGGCTCTGCCTCGAGTTCCTACACCGCCCTCGCGTGGAGGCACGTCTGGACGATGGAGCACATGAGACAGTTCGAGTTGTCAGGTGCCTGGCAGAAACCAAAATCCCCAAATTTTGGGAAGTTGTCAGACCTAAAGTGACTTTTGAGTGACTGGTAAATGTCCGCTTGGTTTAAATGATTATTGCAGGATGACGGGCCTGTACCTGCGCGGCGTTTCAGCACGGCAGAGACTAGGAAAGAGAGGCTCACTGCGCTTTGCGGTCTGGCGGCCTTGCGGCCTTGCGATTCACTTGCTGAAAAAGACCATTGTCGTCAAAGGAAGAAGAATATTCGGTGTTCTCGTACCAGTCCAATCCTTTGTGACGATTTACGGCGTCGACATCCAGACCAGGCCAACACGAACCTGGATCTCGCGATCAACCGTGACCTGTGTCTTGCAGCTGGGCTTTGACGCACTCAGTACTGCGCTGGCTGACCAGCCAGCGCAAGAGTCGAGGGTCCATGTGATCACCACTGCTGACGCTCGTGCTCTGTCTGCATCATGAGTGGCTCGCTTTTGAGAAAGCATTGTACACCGGTCTGACATCTGAAACAAGAGGTCAACAGCTGACAAGTGGCCGTGAGCTGAGGTCACGGCGACTTGTCAGCCGACTGTTCTGCATTCCTCTCAAAAAGAAGGAAGAGGCGAGAAGTCTGGCAAGATGTATAAAAGGGTACCTTCGTAGCAATGAAAGCGAATTTGGGAAACCGGAGCAGCACAAGTTCAAAAGCTCTGATACAAACTCTTTCTCTCTAGCCTTTATCTCAGGTTTCTTTCTTGAAACCTCACAATGGCCGTGAACGCTCGGGCTGAGGCGAGCATCTTGCAGTCCAAGTTGTCTCAGTCGAGGACAAACGGATATTATCCACGTGTAGTCTTATAAATGCGAGGCTCTGGTTGACTCTTCCAGGAAATCCCTGTGGGGAACTCTGCTTGCGGGCTTGCTCCCTACCTTCTTGAAGAACAATCCTCTTCCAAACGGCTTTCCCTGGAGGTTTGGAGCCAAATATCTTCACTGTTGGCGAAACGTTACTGATGACTCGTAGTCGACTTGACTGGAACACCAACTTTTACCAGACACACCCCAATACAGGTATGCCATTCTCGAATTCACACGGAATTCTGCTGATCCGTCGGAGGTGTTATCCGTCCGTATCATGTCGAGATCAGCCGTGGCAAAATCGCACCAGACGGTTACGAGCGCGATGTTCTGTTAGTCAACGGCGCTTTTCCCGGTCCCCTCATTGAGGCGAACTGGGGTGACACCATTCAAGTGACCGTGACGAACAACATTAAAGGACCCGAGGAAGGCACAGCGCTTCATTGGCACGGCATTCTTCAGAAAGGTCACCCATGGCAGGATGGCGTGCCTGCTGTGACACAATGCCCTATTGCGCCTGGCAAAAAGTTCACGTACAGCTTTGTAGCTGATCTTTGTAAGCTTGCACCACGGGACTTGATCGCCTGCGTCGGATGTCTGACCACCTCTCTTAGACGGCTCGTCTTGGTATCACTCTCACTATTCTGCTCAGTACGCTGGTGGTCTTTTTGGTCCCATGGTCATCTACAGTCCCGGTAAACACAAGTACGACATTGACGTTGGTCCGATATGTGAGCATACTCCTCTATTATTCAGCAGACGCCACTCTGACGGCAATCTTTAGTACTATCCGACTGGTATCACGGTGAATATTTCGATCTCGTGGAGGAAACCATGAACCCGAATGCCACGGGTCCCGTGTTCTCGGATAACAACCTCATCAACGGCAAGAACAACTTTGACTGCTCAAAGCTGCTCAAAGAGGACAAGACACCATGCATCAGCAATGCTGGACTCAGCAAGTTCAAATTCAAGAGGGGCAAGAAGCACCGTCTCCGCCTCATTAATTCTGGCGCTGAGGCCTTGCAACGGTTCTCAATTGATGGCCACAAGATGAAAGTCATTGCCAACGACTTCGTACCTGTTGAGCCCTATGAGACCGACGTTGTGACCCTTGGCATTGGTCAACGCACAGACGTCATCGTTGAGGCAAACCAGAGGCCTGGAGCATACTGGATGCGCAGCAACATCTCCACAATCTGCGGATTGACACGGAACCCATCTGCTCTCGCTGCTATCTATTACGAGGGCACAGACGAAAACAAGAAACCAACATCTGAAGCGTGGGACCGTCCGGACCCTGGCACCTGCGCCAACGATGACCTGGAGAAGACCAAGCCGCTCATGAAGCTCAGGCCTCCACAAGTGAAGGACGTTCTTGACGTCGATATCGATCTCTTCAGAAATGCGACTGGACACCTCCTATGGCGGATGAACGAGATTCCCTTCCGCGGAAACTACAACAGCCCAACTCTGTTATTGAGCAACCTGGGTAACCTCACTTTCGAAAAGGAGTGGCACGTGCATAACACGAAGAAGGCGAAGTCCGTGCGGGTGTACGTGAGGAACAAGACTCCAGTAGCACACCCTATGCATTTGCACGGTTCCAACATGTACATACTCAACGAGGGTGAGGGAGAGTGGGATGGTAGAACGATCATCAACCCACGCAACCCACAGCGAAGAGACGTTCAGCAGCTACGAGCTAATGGCTACATGGTTATGCAGTTTGACGCGGCGGACAATCCCGGTAGGTTCATCTCCTTTTCCGGACGCCTGGTCTCGGTGATGGTTGATGCTAACAACTCGCCAAGGTGTCTGGCCGTTCCACTGCCACATTGCGTGGCATGTTTCTGCTGGACTGTTCATGCAGTTTTTGACGAATCCTGATAAGGTTGACAAGTTCAGAGTACCCAACACAGTAGCCGAGACGTGTCGTCAATGGGGACATTGGACGAACTCGAATATCCCGGAGCAGATTGATAGTGGTCTGTAGCGTTCAATCAAAGCCTGCAGCCGAAAGCTATTAATGTCAAAGAAGAAAAACTTAGCACAATGCGACCGGGAAGCCAGGTCATATCGCTCAACCGGTGCGAATGCTTCAACTTTTGCCCCACGAGAGTTCGTTGGGAGGTCCATTATCTCAGTATCATCTCAGGCCATACCTTTGTGTAAATTCCGGTCAAATTAGAATGTATGGATGGGCAGCATTAGGGTGCCAGCGAGAGCTTTGCTGTTCTGATTAGGTTTAGTCATGGCCTGTGAGTCCTCGCCCGTCGACGTGGCGTTGTAAGCGAGCATCTCGTCGCGACTTTCGAAAAGAAAGCTGAGCTTCTACGAAGATCCCCACGTTGCTCATAAGCTATGAAGCCGAAGTCTGGTATACCGTCCTTTTCAATGTTGACGAGCGCGAGTCCAGCACGGACAAATTTCCCAATGTTGATGTCTGGCTAGCTGGCATGATGAGACCGGCGTCACGTTGGGAGTGCAGTGATCTTTGCGGAATTGTGGATTGACCCCTTATGATGGAACGTAACATTGTGTATCACTAGAAGGATTTTATGACTGAATGGAGGCATCTGCTGGAGCGCTTTGCGCTTGCCTGCCGCATCTAGGCTTGCATCTTGAAGGGCAAAACACTCTAGTTCTCACACTCGGAGAAAGCCAGACGCTCAAATGCCAAAGTAGCATCAGTAGCTTTTGCACATTCTCATTTACCTGATAGTGAAGCCTATGTTCTGCATAGATAAGCCAATGAGGAAGATAGAGATGAGTAATATGATATTCCAAGCGATAGTTATGAATCTGATCCGTTATCTAACCGAGATTCTGTTGAACCACTCATCACAGAAGGTCTTACTAGGCCTTCTGATGATTCCAAATGTGCATGCCGCGAATCTCTTTTCGGACACAGCTGACACATGCCAGGGTATATCGACGAATCCAACTGTGCATGCGTCGAATCCCTTTTTGACCAATTGCTGACACATTTGGGGGGCTTCCAAAAAAAAGGGTAAAAAAAAAACGAGTGCAATTGTGAACCTCTTGGATCAAATTTTGGGGCGACATCTTCACATGCTGGGGTGTTAGATGATTCCAATCATGTGGGCAACAGCCGAGGACCTTCAGCTGAGTGCATATGGATATGAACCATCATAGGTCAAGCCCGGCAGTTTCGAGCCGAGTTGGATGAGCGAGCAACATGGCAAACCTTACGCAGTCAGACAGCGTTGCAGTATTGAGCAGATAGTAAGATTGGGCATCGCTCATTATACTCTCGTTGGAGAGGACCTCCGCTATTTGATGTCCATCCTGCACTTGTCTGGCGACGATTCTCAAGTATAAAGAGGCGGGCATCCGGTTTGAGAAAAAGCAGGTGTCTTGAGAACTCATTCCTCACTCCCTATCTTGATTCAAGAACACGACAAGACAGGCAATCGTCTCCATCTGCCCAAAAAAATGCATTTCTCCTCTCTTCTCTTCGCTTTCGCTGCCTCGGCTGCCCTCGCCTCCAACACCATCGACAAGGCGAAAGAAGGAGTTTTCCTGGTCACCACCAACGACCAAGGCGTTGAGGAAGTCGAGACAATCATCTCTTTACGTGAGCTAGAGGAACAAGAGCCCGGAGCAAGAGCGGAGCAGACTTACTTTTGTGGCTGCGGCGTCAGTCTGAATCCAGGACACACTGATCGTGTGGTCAAAGATCTACGACTGCAGCTCAAGAGGGACGGGGAGCCCGGCCCAGGAGGAGTCCTCTACACCGATCTCGCGCCCGGCCAGTCGTACTACTCCGAAATGGGGCTTGACACTGTGGCCTTTTGGTGCAGTTATGTATCTGCCGGCGAGGGATTCATCCGCATCTCCATCTCGCAATACAGACGCTTCATCAGCCTCATCGACCAGAAATGCGGGGGCTATATCGCAGGCTCGGTTGGCCAGAGAGGAACATTTTCTGTCGGTTACATGAGGTCTGGACAGAATTTCTGCAAAAATGCCCTTTCTTCGCCGGCTGATCACTGTTGAAGAAGCTTCTTCACTGCCCTCAAGGCAAATGGTGATGGTTGGGGCTGGGTGAAAGGCTCTAAAAGTACTGAATCCCTGTGGAAGAGAGGCAGTCTTGAAGAGAAATTCCGAGAGTGACGGTTTTCGTGCGTTCAGCAATATCAAGGAGGTGGTACACGCTCTTTTATTCTATTTCAAAGGGTATTTATTGATGATCCTCATGGTGACGGTTCTTGTCTATCATGCCTTATCCTCACTGCTCCTCTTTGCCACTTCTCCTGGCAAATCCTCGAGGCCTGCCTCGTTTTTCATGAGCGGGTTCTCAGAATGATCCTCTTTCCAAGTGCTCGTGGCGACTTGGCTCATACCCTGGGCTTTTGCCGACTGATCCTTCTGCTCCTCTACAGTTGCCTTCTCGGGCAGGTTTTCCGTTGACGCCAAAGCAGCAGGTTGTTCGACCAGGGTGTTCCTCGCCTGTTTTGCTTGTTTATCTTGCATAGTCTCATGCGACGCCGTTGTATCAAGGGTCTCGGTGCTTTCCTCCCTCTGCTCTTTTTCTTCGTCTTCGAGGTGCAGAGCTGCCTCCACGCCCTCTGCCAGTTTCTCAACCTCGTCCTCAATTTCGTGCTCGTGAACCTCCTGACTGGCATTCTGCCTCGCTGCCTCCTTTGCCCCAACAATACTCTTCCAAAAGCTCTCCAGCTCATCTCGCCAGCCTAGCTTATCGGCCAACCTCCGGATCCCCTCATCGCAGGGTCCGAGCTGCTGAACATCGTCCGACCTTGCACCAATATTCCCTACCCTCTCCATGTTGAACAGCACCCGTGGCTTCCCTGACGCAGCCAATTCCGGCAGACCCGCAAAAGGATATACCGTCAAGCTCGTACCAACAATCAAGACCAAGTCTGACAAAGTCACCAGCGGTGACTTTTGGCTAAACTCCATCGGCAAGCCCTCGCCGAAGAAAACAATATCAGGCTTTACCAGCCCGTTGCACTTTCGGTCCTGACATCGCGGCACCTTTCCTTCAGATACATGCTCTTTCATCTCTTTTTCCGGGTAATCGCTCTTGCATTCCACACACCGCTGTGTTGCAAAACTACCATGCGCCTCGATAATCTTGTCTTCGGGAACGCCAGCCCGCCGTTCGAGACAGTCGATATTTTGTGTGAAGAGCATTTGCAGAAGATTTTTCTTTGCAAGCAGAGCAATAAAGGCATGCGATATCGTAGGGTGGAATTTGCCAGGGTAAAGCTCTTTCGCGAGGACGTAGAAGGGCTCGGGGTGTTTACGGAAGTAGTCGATGTCAAAAACGGCTTCGGCGTAGGGGAGATTTAGGCGCGCAAGGTTACTGTACAGCCCGGTCTTGGGCGATCTGAAATCAGGGACTGCCGTCATTGCATCAGTGCTCATGCCTTTTCACTTTCAATCGGTCAGGTCGACAAGGGTTCACGTACTACCTGCTGCGGTCGAGATCCCCGCGCCCGTGAGAACTGTGATCTTTTGCGCCTGACCCCTCTTAATGTAGTCTGCGACCGCATCGAGGCTTCGTTCCGAGAGCGTCTTGGGTTCGACAGACTCGTCGATGAGTGTAGATTCTTCTTGGCCCATCTTGCGACCGAAGCGGTGGGGCTTGGCGTTCCCCTGCTTGTGTCGGTCGCGACGTCTTCGTCCTATGGCTGCGGTGAAAAGCGTTCAAAAGCGCCCGACGCTAAATTGACAATCCGAGAGCACGTTGGGTTGTTGTTTGTGGATTTCGGAGTGGTTTGATGGTGGTGATGATGATGCAGAATGCGAGTTCCGGGAAGTTTTGCGCGGGGTGTTGGAGGTGGGGGTTGACATCATCCAGAAGCAGATCTCATCGTCCAAGGACGGAAGCAACATTCCGACAATGATCTCGAGAAGGTTTCTCGGGTGGCAAAAGCCTTGCATTATACGTAAGAAGTGATCAAATCACATGTGCAAGGTCTGTGTAACGGTTGCTTCGAGATCGACATCGTCCTGTGGCAGTGAGATCCGAACGCGAATGGCAGAGCATGGAGATTGCGACATCAAAACCTTTCAACCCGCTGCATTGAATCAAAAATTAACGCCGTTTCATCGTAACACGTGTACGTCCACCTGGACACCCGTAGTCTAATTATGCCTTGACCGAGCCTGTGCAAACTGCTCCTCCTGCAACCTCGCCAACTCCTCCATTGACATGCCACTGTTGGCAAACTTATCGGCTTTCTTCTCGCGTCCTTTCTGAACCTCCTTGTGCTCGGCAGCCGCCTCCAAAACAGCGGGCACGTAGTCTGAGAACCCTAGCTGGTCGAGGGCCTTGGTGATGTGGTCGCAGGCGATGGTCTTCTTGGCTTCTTTCTCCGAGATCTCGTTGGCTTCCGAGGAGATCAGGGTGATGAACTCGACGCAGCATTCGATGAGCAGGTCGCGTGCATCTTTGGCAAATGCCACGCCATCACGCTGTGGGAGGATCTCCGAAACGATTTTCTGGACGGTAGCTGCGAAGTCATGATCAGTATGGGGTTGAGCCTGGAGGAAGTGAAGCGACATACCTTTTGGAAGCGAAAGATCGTCGTTACCTGTAAACTCGTTAGCATATGACACCAACTTGCATCGGACTTAGTAAGGCTGACTGGACAGTCCAGCGTCCCACTGGCTCCAGAATCGATCTTGGTTGGAAATCCTATGGCGACCCATGATTGTAACGGCTGAGCACACTTGTGCAGACAACGAGCAGGCTAATGGGCATCACAGCTGGTCTGTTATATACTTGAACTGAGAGCGAAGATTGGCTGCTTCCCAAGTACACCACATCACAGCCTCATCGCGTGGTCTGCGCTTCTCTGCTCATCAGACGCAAACAAAGGCATAATAAGTACAGCCAGCACCCTGCTGCTCACTGTGTGGTGGGGACCGCAGACTTGCGTACAATCAAAAGAGTCTTTTAACATCCTGCAAGGAAAGACAAAGAACAATCGGATGGGTGGACTGTGCATCCGGAGCGAATACAGCGCTTGCCGTCTACTGGACTGAAAAGAAAGGACTGTCGGTGGACTGGCCGTTGTGACTGACCTCCAAACTCGTGATCCGACATGATTGCGGTGCCGCGGGCGGTGTGCTGGCTCTTTGGTGATTATCTGCGGTATCCAACAGTGTTCGCTCAACCGCGTTGTGTAACAAAGCTGCGATAAGAAGATATGATGTGATGAAGTTTCGAGATGAGTTTGCACCACCAGCCGATGACTGCTTCCTCCTTGGTCCTTAACTCCCTACGTGCTTGCAAATGGTCTTTGAAAGAAAACTAAAGAAGATGAAATATAATTAAGATGGTTCGAGTTTGGTTGCTTTCTTGCAGCCAAGGGCGGACAGTGTTGGTCGATATAATTGCGATAAGATGAGGCGCGGCGCGTTCTGAGAGCGCGACGGCACGGGGCAGGCGGGAAACTGGCCATCTATTATACCCCCGGGGCCTACCTGCTTGGGCTGACGTCGCCTGCAACCCGTCTCTCTGGGCGCTAATGAAAGAAATCACGTGATATTGCTGCTCTCTTGCTTCCCGAGACCTGGCTCGTGATGCATGGATTGTAGTATCTAGTCGAAAACTGCTCAATGTCGATCCAGTATCCAATGCTATCACAGTAGCCCTGTTCTTTTGGTACTGTTTCGCGTAAATCTAACCTTCGTCCTCTCGTCCCAGCCTGAGGTTGACAGCGGATCACTCTGGCCCACCGCGACGGAGCCCCACTTTATTTTGGCCATATTATCTGGCCGCCGAAAAAAAAATGCACCTTGCGTTCCTCTTCCTGACCTTCTTCCTTTCGTGACAAGCACGTCTGGCTTCGCGCGGAAAGCGGTTGCTTTGCGTTGTTCGACAGCCTCATCTGATTGTATGATGGTAAGCTATTCTCCTCTGCACGCCCCCGTTACACCCCGCGACCTTCGCTTTCTATGATGAGATATGTTGTCGCCCCAGGCTAAGGAGGTTCGACAAGCCTCGTTGCTGATAGACATGTCTAGCCAAAAGACACTTTCTGATTTCAGCATCATTACACGTTCTCGCAGATCATTGTTTCTTTGCTATGAGCTGGCGCTGACTGAATACAGGCACTGATAGGACTCTCGACCAGCTATGTATGAGATCACGCGTTTCAATGCGTAAGCTACATCTTCCTCGACTCGCGATCTTGCGACGCTTCTTCGCGACGAGGGCATCATATGATGCCTTTTGCTATCGGCACTATCAAGAACTGAAAGTCCCATGACGGAAACAAACATGATAGCCTGATTAAGTGCCCTCGTCGCGGTTTGGCCGAGCTTGCTCAAGCTTGTTCTGAGATAATGTGGCTGACTGTCCCTCGAAGATGCTCTGCATGACTTGACAAACTTATGCTGTCGATGCACTTCTTGACTTGAAATGGTAAGGCTTACCTCATGCAATTTTGTTTCTTTGCGCGCGCTCTCGCGGATGTTATGATTATAAAATCTTATTCCATGCTAATACCGAAGCAAACAATGTGGATCAAAATAAGAGCTTTTCACCTTTCGAATGATCATCCTTTTTATTTATCTTTTTGCTTATCTGCATTCTCAAAAGAAGCATTGGCTAACGAGACAAAAAGACTACAGATTATCTCCCATCTATTGGTACTTGTCAAACTCGGGGTCGTTCCACCTGATACTGGTCAGTAAGTCAGACTCCAAGTGATGCAACGTGAATCACCTACCTGAGGTATTTACCACTCAAAGAGTGGTCGGGATCAATCATGTAACGTGCAATGACGTTGCCAGGCTGCTCCGGCTTGAGTAGCTGACCGTTCTTGTGCTCGTCAACAAAGGACTGATGGGCAGCGTCGTCCATAGTCCCTTGTCCCTTGGCACGAATCACTCCCTGCATCTCGGTATCGATCTTGCCTGGCGCCAATGACACGCTCGTGATGTCCTTTTCCTCGACGGCAAAATGCGCGGAAATAGAGTTAACGGCCGCCTTGGACGAGCCGTATGCTGACCAGGCGCCGTAAGCTGCTTCCGAGGCGCCGCTTGAGATCCACATAATTGTGCCCTTGGTTTTGCGCAACTCGGGAAGTCCTGCCTGGGCCTGTGATATCATTAGCTGTCGTGCACTCGCTCTGCAACTGTCGGCGAAGAAGACGTACCACAGCAAGGGCGCTGAAGACGTTGATGTCATAGATGTACTTGTAGTTCTCCGCACTCTCGTTCTCAACTCTCTTGGGGTCCAGTACACCGTGGGAGAGGACAATGCCGTCGAGTTTGCCAAAAGCCTTGACAGCCTGGGTTGTGAGACTCTTGGCCACCTACGTGCCATAGTCACTCGTCAGTGTCTATCTAATGAACTCGAGCTCATCGTATTGGTTGAGCCCATACCTCAGTGTTGGTGATGTCACCAGCCACGACCTCTACCTGCTCGGGATAGTCCTTCTTGAAGCCGTCCAGCAGCTCGTGCGAGCGGGCAGTGATGACGAGCTTGTGTGATTCCTTGAGGAGGTATCGCACAATAGCTGCGCCAAGACCGCGGCTGGCGCCGGTGACGATGAAGACCTTCGACATGGCAAAGTTTGCGCGTTGTAAAATTTGCGATGCTGCGTTCAAAAAGGGTGAAGCTTGAGGTGAGTAAAGAATGCGCTTTGCGTGAGTTGCAAGAGCGGTTTTATACCGGAGCAGTGACGTTTGGTGGGTTTCTCAAGAGGGTCCTTGCGATTTTCTGCTATCATCTTGACGACCGAAAAAACAGCACAACAGCTCCAAACCGACTCCGCTTTTTTTCTATTTCTACGTCGCATTCCCGCAGTACAATTGGTTATGCACAAATGCATGGACAACTTGATTGGCGAATTTGGTACCAGATGAGAAAGATGCCAGGGATTATGGATCTAACATCAAGGGCATCGCCAGGCCGATGACGGCGATCTGGGTTCGCCATATGCTTCCCCTGTAACGAGAACGACGGTCGTATTGCAGTTTCTTTCGATGTAGACCATCCTTGCCGTAAGAGGCACGCCGGTGCTCTCGCGATATCGGCTGCTCCATAGTCTGTGCCGCTGGGTAGGAACGGAAACCTTCGGGACAGCCTCATTAATGTGGTTCTACCGGTAGATGAAACTACCGGCCAAGTTGCGAAGTCGCAATCCACGACGATGCTTAGAAATCAGTCTTGTTTTGGTCTTCTGAAAAGCTTGGTCTGCTTGCGACGCGGGTTCGAGGGCATGTTTTGGCTCTCATTCAGCAGGGTCACTGCAGCTTCGGAAGATGTATTCGGATATCTTTTTGCAGAAATCGTTGGGTAGCGGCTGGATTGAAGGACATCGTCAATGACTGTCATGATCATACGGACAGTGCGGGCAGGAAGATTCAGACTCTTCAAGGTTGAAAAACTTGGAAATGGAAGACAAAGCTGTGAGGTGGAGAAGAATGTTCTTCAGTTGCCTTCAGACATTGTTTCATTAGAGTGACTATCCTACGAGCTGCGAGCCAGTGTAGTTTTCAGCTTCTTAATGTGTTCGGCGTTTGCCATACAACAACCCCCTGCAACGATGGTCGGCCATTCGCCCCTCTCCGCAGTCGCCTTCACAATGCCCTTCACTTGCTCCTCCCACGGCTGGTCCTTTGCATTGCTGCTCCCTTCGGCGGGGAGAGCCCACGTCTGTGTCACAGTGTCGTAGACCTCGCCGTTGGTACCATCGGGATAGAGTACCAGGGCGGGCCACTCCTTGATCACCCCTTCCTCGACGAGGCCGCGAACTGCGGACTCGAATTCGCGGAGCAGGGAGTCAAGTTTGTGGACCTTGGTGCAGTTGATTCCAATCCCCCAGGGTGTGTTTGGTGATACAGAAGGGTCGAGCATTGCGCGGACCGCAGAGGCAACAGGTGTGCCGTCCGGCAGCGTGTTGAGCACTGGATCCGGGAACAGGCAGGTGATCCAGTACGGCGTCGCGGAAAGCGACGGAGTGGCAGCCAGGGCGCGTCGCATAGCAGAGATTTCGTCCAGTCTAGGCACGGTTTCGAGAGCGATGTATCCGAGCCGAGAGGCAATATCCTCTGGCTCTCCCATGATTCCCAACCTCTCCCTGTGCCAGTCTTCCAGCTTGTGCGCGTCATCGCAACGCTCATCGTACGCGCCGCTGTATTCTTGACTGGGAATCATGCAGGCGCCGTACGGTCCGACGCTCAAGGCGACCGCCCCCTTTCCTCCCTCTGTTGGCGTTAACAGCGCATCCCTGGCGATCCTCACTGCGTCATCCACGAAGCCTCCGATCTCTCCCCTCTCATAACCGTCAGCCCTCGCCTCAGTCTTGGTATTCTTGAATCCGTGGACGGAAAGTTGGTAGGTCGCCGTAAGAATGATGTCAACGGGCACAGCTCCGAAGGATGCCTGACAGGCCAAAAGAGTGGCTGGATCTGTGATGAGGAGCGAAGTCGACCACAGTGGAGTGGAAGAAGATGTGAATTTGATGCCGTGAGATTGCTCGAGTGAGGTGCCGAGACCACCATCGAGGATGAGAATTTCCGGCATTGTGACGCGTCCTCTGTAAAGTAGCAAGGCGGGTTTGGAGTTGAGCAAAGAATGTGACATCGCAATTAGATCATGGTGGGAGCCAGCTAGTCAGGTTTGTGGGAAAGGTCCACCCTTTCTTTGGTAGCATCATTTCGGAGAGAGAATCGGACTTGCGAATACTGCTCCATTTACAGCGCCAGTCGAGGCCGTTATTAGCATGATACCAAGGACAGCATCGACTTGATGGGAGACAGGATTATGGGCCCTCTGATTGTCACGATGTTGCACAAAAAATAAGGGTGCACACGTGACCTACTATGAGAGTGTGTTGCGGCTGGTCTAAACAACACAAGCATGATTCAGCGCTTCGAAACGCTTTTCTTTATTAAAAAAAAAGAAGAAAAAAAAAGAGCTCATTTGAACATAATAGAACAGGGGGAACATATTGCCTGACGGCGCAAAAAAAGAAATCAATGCTAGCAATTGCCCGTTTCGATCAGGCGACCTCCGGGTTATGAGCCCGGCGCGCTTCCACTGCGCCAAATTGCTTTACTGCTTTGATGAAGATCACGTGTTCTTATTTGTGTATATAAGCTACTTGCGGCTGCTTGGACATAACCGGGAACAGTGCCGATATCATCGTCTAGAGTCATCCCGACTGATTACACACAAGTCCATCTACGAATGTCTTCGCAATAGAACCTCGCATGTTTCGCGCTCAAACGTAGCCATTACCTCATCAAATCAAGATTGAGTATCAGGTTTTACGCATCTCGGTGCAATGAGCCGCTTGACAGAAACCCACTGGTCAAGTTGATCAACCGGCTTCTTCTTTCCTGGACTACTGAAGGTCCTGTGCCTTGTTCTCCAGAGACGTAGGGATCTGGCAGTATCTGACAGAGATCTGGAACAACTTCAGCGAAATATTCTAGTAGATGACTGTACAGTAAGATTTCACGGGACAAAAGAACACGCAAAAGCGGCCGATGCTGGATGTGTGATGAAGATCACGTGACCAACACTCATCTCAAGTCCCCGCTCCGGGATGCCCATCAATCTTCTTCAAACAACGAGGCATCGGCATTTGAATTATATGGGATGATCTTTGCTACTCTGACCGCTAGAAAATTGAACACGCTTCAATTGACAAGTCGTTTATCCAATACTACGCACATTATCTACCGCGGTCCGCGGAGCTGATATTGCCGCCCATCATGTTTTACGCAAGCAGTATCGTTTTGACTCCAGCTCGACACAGGATCCTTGAACCCTGCGACTTGTTCTGGGCTGCACTGCATCAACAAGCATCCGAGCCAGTGTGTGGCAGAATTGGCCCAAGCCACCGGCTGCTCCGTGAATTGCATCCCTTTAGCCGCGAGCTGCATGGAATCTCGACCAATGGACCGACTTCATAACCTCGAATAAAGCTTGAATGGCAGGCTAGAATTTCGGCACCTGCAGCGGCCACACTCCTCGCAAAGTGCGATGCAGGTTTGGTGCCTGGCCATGCCACTGGCCATGCCACGTCCTCAGCCCCTCATGCGTTCCGATGTGAGAACTCGGTTGGCCTGTGCCGTTCAATTGTTGATTGGGTTCCCAAGTGAACTTTATTCTTCTCAGCCGTATGCGAGTAAGGTTCTCGACAAAGGTATAGTGCATGGTCAGCTGTGCAGCCCGCGGCCTCAAACCATGGTTCCAGCTGGGCGGACGAGTCGGAACCCCTAATTTATTCCGCAGCCTTGTGCAGACGGCTTTGTTTATTGCATCAATGGACTTTTGGGGCTCTCGGTCTTCGGTCTGAAGTGAGGTTGCGGCACTTGTACTTCCGAGCAACTCCGACCTCATATTGTCTCGTCGACGTGATATTTCTTCTAGCTAAAGCTATTCTTGGTAAGAAACTGGCGAGGTTACTTACGAAGCTAACTAGTCTGTCTTTTACTCAGTATTCTTCAGCTCTACTGAGCTCAACGTAAGTTAATTGATTCCCCTCTGGCCTAGACCAGAAATGGAGGGTAACATCTCCGTATATTGCGGTTGTAACGCTAACGTACTTCTCATGAATAAGTTAACAACCCACGCAAATTGTTCCAGATCCTGTGACCTCGAATTACCACCTGCCAGCCAGAGATCCTGGGTCTGAGGGGTCTAATGTGCGCAAGAGAATCCACGCAGACGACATGCCATGCTTTGTAGTCATATCAATGCGCCAGGTGAAAAGCTCACTTGAAAGACATGGGTAATATATGCAGATTTCAGGCCTTTCTGCATGGCCCCTGGACCGTAATGTTCCTTAGTTCAATGTCTGATATCGGCACTGTTCGTACATGGAGCCCATCACCTAGGGCTTCTCCACGGTGTACAAAATATAGGGAACTTTGTTGCTGTCTCAGATGAAGAGGAGAAAGTCTTGCTTTTTGAAAGAGAGTTCAATCGCTGTGCGTTTCCATTCAAGACTCGTTTCGTCAAGCGCACATCGATCATTCACTACAAGTCTTCCCTTGACCTGAACGATCACAAACAGGAAACAAACACGCGGGGTCAAGATGGTATGAAGAAGCCATATTAAGAGGAGCCACAGTCAAATTACGTGCGTCGAAGGCTCTTCGTGCTATTTGCTCTGACTTGCTCCTTGTAGGGCATTTCCGTGACTACAGAGTGAGGGGTCAGAGTGATGTTCGCAAGACTTTGCCTGATATTTCGGCCGGCAAACAATATCAGGACTGCTCTTATGGCTATATAGTCGCGCTGAATTTTTGAACCTTTCATTGGTCCGGAATTGACGCGGTTTATCTATGCATAGCTTCCTCGGCTCGAGGTGTAAGCGGCAGTACGTTCTAGACTCGAGAGCTGAGTGAAGTAGAGCATCCGCAAAGCTCACGTATTAATGAAATCCCGCAAATCAACAAGAAAGGGAGCGGAGGTGCTTCGCCGCGTGTAAAGCGAGGACGTTCAGCTCCGATAGTTGAGGGGGTTGCATCGCTTGTAAAAGGTATATAAATATGAGCCTGAGCACTACTTCTCCTGTGCTCTTTGTCCTGATAAACTGAAATTCTGTCCATCTTTCTGAAATCTCAGACCAGATTCATCGAATCAATCGTAAACTGACCAAAACATCCGAGAAAAACCATCAACATGCATTTCGCCACTCTTCTCGCTGCTCTTCCGGTCGTCATGGCCGTTCCAACTTCTCAGGGCTCTAAAATACCCAACGCCGTCCCCGCCGTCAGCCCGCCAGGTACTGTGCAGATTAAGAAGCTCAGCTACG
Source organism: Parasarocladium wereldwijsianum (assembly GCA_036250105.1). Classification (NCBI taxonomy): domain Eukaryota; kingdom Fungi; phylum Ascomycota; class Sordariomycetes; order Hypocreales; family Sarocladiaceae; genus Parasarocladium; species Parasarocladium wereldwijsianum. The sequence goes on along the minus strand of JAXOUE010000086.1, from coordinate 11,744 downwards.
CCGGCTCTGGCTGCACTGCAGGCTCTGTGGCGCCTTCTCTGTCCAACGACAAGTCTACTTTGACTCTTCTCTACGACAGCTTTGTTGCCCAGACCGGCGAAGGCATGTCAGCAGCCGATGGCAGAAAGAACTGCCAGCTAAACATCAATCTCGACTACCCTCAAGGCTGTACGTGAAACCCACTTAAATGAGCAGACAGCAGTCATCTGACGACTCGCAGGGCAATACTCCGTGGTCAAGGTTGACTACCGCGGCTACGCCTACCTTAACAAGGGCGATCGCGGCACCTGCAAGGCCACCTACTACTTCTCCGGTGTCACCAATCAGGTATCCAGCACGCTTCTCCTCAACGGCCCCTATGATGATAACTACATAAAGACCGACGAGTTTGGTATTGAGACCACCGTTTGGTCTCCCTGCGGCGAGCAGGGCATCCTCAATGTGAACTCGGAAGTTCGCATTACTCCGCTTGACCGCAAGAAGAGTGCGCTCCTTACGGTAAGTTTCCCGCATGACGAATCCCTTTCTGAGGTTGAACCCCTGAGAGATGCGAGGCGCTGCTTGCGGCACAGTGATGGGCGAAAGGAATTGCTGACTTTTCGTGATGCAGGTCGATTCCCAGGATCTCAAGTTCACTCAGATCCACCATCTTCAGTGGCAGGAGTGTCAATCCTAGAGCGCGAATGCTGAACAAAGCAAGAGCCTTTATTCGTAACCTGATTGCTTTTTGTGTGCAATTTCGGAGAGTTGTCATGTTGCATTGAGCTGGAAGCAGCGGCCTGCCAATGCTCTCTGGAAGATGTTCTTGCGAACTATGTACTTCAATCTAACGCGGGGCCTTTTCGATGGTCTACCACACCTTCACTGATCTATGAAGATCTTTCTTATATTGATTTGCGAAGCAATGAACTGAAAAGATGGGGACTTATGCCTCGATCTGTGTTTGCTGATATGATCGTTTGTTCGGTGCTGCTATTTTCCGTTCTCCTGGAAAGCGTGCAAGAATCCCTCTGTTATTTCCGATCACGACAGAGCATGAGAGATACAAGCTCATTTGAATGAATATGAATTCGTTATTGAGGAAGGCTACGATGTTAACAGCAATAACAATATCCATACTCAGCAAGGATAGTATCTGCAGAGGCTCGAACTACGCGAACCCCTGCTGTATACCAGTGCTCAACGTACCTCGCTTACACTTGCGCTGAGCGCTTAGATCAGGTTTTGAGCCCCCGCACACAAGAATTTCACGAACCATCTCTCCTGCTTTCAAGGTCTTTGTAGTCACTTGTTACAAGTCGAGGGACAGTCCGCGAATCTCCTATCCTAAGATCTCTCTCAATCGACCATTTTGAAAAGGAAAGCGGTTAGAGATGACTGTTCATGAATTCGTCTGCAGACATTCGATTGCTACCAATAACCTCATACAAGTCAACCCGCTGACCAGATGAAGGCAAAGGTGTTCGCCTGTTGATGACTGAGGACTAGGCATCTGCCTAGGCATGCGGGGCTAACGAAACGACACCCACTGACCACAATGTATGCTGCGAAAAGCCTCAGTCTTCACCTTGAGCTTCTCAACTACCCTCTTGTTTGGTGACAAAGGTTTGCAGAAGCATCTGTTGTCCCTGAGTGCTGCCAGATCAGCCTCTTGCAAGATACCTGAACCACTTTACCAACCTCTCATCCCTTGGCATGAAGAGATTCGATTGTTTGAGCTCTGCGACGCCGGCAATGGAAGCTTCGCTGGCGCTCAGGACGAGACGATCCATCTAAGAATGACGACACATTCGCTCAAAGACCCTGATCTAGAGTACATCACAATCTCCTATGTTTGGCACGAGGAGAACTCCAAGAAGCGAAGAATTCTGATTAACGGGCACGAAATGAGCATCGGCGCATCGGTCCACGATCTTCTCGACCGACTCAGAAACGGGTTCGTCGAAAAGTGCAAAGTCGGAACCATGATGGACGAATACCGCGACGTAGTTCCGACTCGTATTCGCAGATTCTAGACTGATGCCCTCTGCATCAACCAAAAAGATATTTCCGAGCGCAATCAGCAAGTTCAGATGATGGGTCAGATCTATTCCAGCTCTCAAATCACCATCGGCTGGCTAGGGGAAGGCCACCACCATATTGAATCGGTCATGGCACCTCTAGAAAAACTGTTAGATCTATCGGCAAGGTCCTGGAGACAGAAGAAGACTGGGTCACCGCCGACAGCGACAGGGCGTATTCTTAGATCGATGAACGTGACACCTACATCTGGCAGACCGACTGTTTGGGGCTTTCGCAGGCAGACGCGACAATCTTTCACAATGCTTTCTGGGCCGGCGTTGACAAGATCACTGAGCATCGATGGTTCTCCAGGGCTTGGATCCTTCAAGAAGCCGTCCTTTCGCAGGACTTGGCTCTTTGTAGCGGATCACAGTCCATCATGTTTCCATATCTCAACCTGCTGCGTTATGTTTTGCATCAGCTCAGTCTGCGACAGGAGCGCATACCAGCTTTTGTTGAGGACATCAAGGAATCTTTGACTCACGCGAGAACTCATAGCTACTGGCATCTTTCGCGCTATTCCAGATATTTACAGCCAGACGATTCTCCAAGGAGGGTGGGACGGGCAAAGCAATTCATACGGCGCGCAATGACGAGATCGGTGCCCACTGGCTGGACCTCGCCCGCATGATAGCCAGTCGCGAGGCCACAGATCCTAGGGATAAACTGTACAGCGCTGTGGGAATGCTGCAGGGTAGAGTACGACCGGATTACGCTCTCTCGACGGAGGAAGTCTACACCGACTTTGCTCGGATGATACTAAGAATGCAATGGCAGTCGAAGTTAGACCTGCTTATTATGGCGGGAACTTTCGATGTGATCGGAGACAGCAAAGATGAAGGACATTCTGCGCTTTACCACCATCTATTTCTGCCATCGTGGGTAATCAACTGGGACAAATACCCTTGTACCGAAGGAGGGCTTTGTAATGTGCTGGAGCTGGCGGCTGATAAGGAGCCAGATAAGAGGGGTGGCTTCGCAGACTGTGGCTACGAAGCGCTCGATGGTATTCAAGACGGCATCTTTGAGGTTAGTGGTCGTGAGCTGAGGTGCCGCGGTGTTGTCATCACAAATGTTACGCTCGCGTGCGAGGGCAGAAGTCGCAGATCTTTCGTGACGTGCTGCACCAGCTGTGATCGTTTCGATCGCCCAACGCCGCCAGACAGGTGGCTTCATTTCTGTGAGCATATTCAGAACGACTCTAAAAAGGCTGAATACCCAACAGGCATTCCAAAGATTCAAGCCCTAGCGAGGATGTTACTCCTAGATTGGACACCTGTCGAGCGGCGGCTTTTTTCGACGCCCAAAACCGCTCTGAAGCCGTCCGAGCTGCAACAGGCTCTGTTAGATCTCGCCCTGCTATTTTTTGAGGCCTGTCTGTTCATGACCGCCATTGAGCTAGCCCAAGGGGATGAGAAGGTTCTATCTGAGGAGTACTGGCTTCATGACGATGATGTTGCGGGTGAAGTCTATGACGTTGATGCTGCGGAGAAGTACTTCTCTGGGTCGCTAGACCAGTGACTTGAGAGAATGAACTTGTCAGGCGAGCAGGCAGCGGACAACGTTTTGAATCGATTCCTTGGTCCGAGAGTGGATGTCAGCCCACTGCATGCTTTGACGCCACGGTGTCGTCGCCAGATATGGCATCAGACATATAAGAATGAACAACGCAGGGAGATGCTGGAAAATGAGGGCATGGCAACTCTGCAAAGAGCGAAGCTGAAGATGATGGAGAACTCCTCTATCCTCACCTCAGACGGATACGTTGGACATGCTCCATTGGGCACGGCACCAGGTGACTTGGTGGTGGTCGTTGTAGGTTGCCCGATGCCCCTCATCTTGAGACCAACTGGCGACGGTCGATATCAACTCATAGGGTCGTGCTGGATCCTCGGGCTCATGAGCGGCGAAGCAATTGCGGACGTGCAGGCGGGCCAGAGGCGACTTGAGAGCTTGATCATTGTGAAGAAAGTGAGCTTAACTGCCTACGGACTTGATTGCCACAGCTGTTTATCTTGACAGGCGAGATTTGCAAGAACACATTCTACAACTGCAAGTTGCTTTTGACACACACGACCATACATAGTAAGAAACAAAGGTTCCCGTCCGTTCCCTCATAGTCGAGCTGTACGAGTTGGTAGCTGACGTGCGGTGCGCGCCGTTTGCTATTCTTGAACAAAGTATAGGCCGTGAAACTGCGAGCCTTTCCAGGATTGTTGTAATGGTGTCGCCATCGGGGGCGCCGGAGGCGCTGTTGAGGCTTGTCTGCTTCGTCTCGAATACAAGGCTCGTGCTAGGACGGTGGATTAGGTGCCGGAGCAGTCTCTCGCAGACCACGAGCCAACACCACTGGCGAGTGTGATGCATTTGTTGTTCTGTCCTCCGCAAGTAGACCATGACCCTGAACAGTATGCCGCAGACCAGGGCCCATTATGGTTGCTCCCGTACTCGAAGACGTACCCCGCGTACATGTTGAAACCTTTGTCACAGTCGACAAGCATGACCGAGTGAGTACCAGATAGGAAGTTGCCTTTCGCACCGGTTTCGCTGTCGATCTGACCTATCCAGTTGCCGCAATTGTTGTCGCTGTACATGTTGAGATGCTTTCGTGCCGCAGCGACCTGGATGAAGACCAGGGCGGCCTTTAGCAAAGCCCGTGTCATTGTGGCAGTTCGTATCTATATCTCTGAATCGACTTCGGATCGTGGAGTCGAACGATAGACGATAGAGTTAGCGTTTACTTATTAGCGCACGGGTCTAGCCGCCATCTTTATATGTAGCGCGGGGTAGTGGATCTTGCACAAACCTACATAGGTAGGCAGAAAGATAGTCATTTATTAGGGCACCCGCCCTCACCATGCAATTCAGGGTAGTATTATATCGCTATCAATGATAGTAGCCTGGACATACCTATCACTTGCACCGCTTGCCTCTCTCCGTGGATCTCGTGCAGTGTCGGAAGAAAAATAGCAACCTGAGTGCCTCAACTTGGCTCATACCTGACGAAAGACCGGGAGAAAGCATCAGCATCCACCACCTTGATTCTCACCAGCAACCCAGTCATGACTCTTCCGTTTTACATGATCGTACATATAGCAGCAGCACTGGCAGCTGCTCCTGCTGCAACACCAGCTACACCGATTGTCGCAGTCACAACCGCTGTTGTAGCTCCTGCGGACACGCCGTTTGCCACACCGTTGAACACATGCGGGACTAGGCTTCTCAAACCTCGCAGCAACTCTCGCTTCCGCCCTACACGCAGTTCCATGTTTTCAATGTCCTGGGTCCTTTCAGGTTGTGTCTTTCTCATCTTGTGCAACTCGTCCAGCATGGTTCTTAGTTCGCAAGCATGGTGCTCTTCGAGGGCCTGGTAACGTTGCTCCCAGGCTTCCAGCTCGTCCGAGTGCATATCCTGCATTGACTGTTGCAACTTCTGGGCCGCTGCTTCAGTCTTCCGAATTTGTGCTTGCGCGTCTTCCCTTTGCTGCTGCAGCTGAGCTGCATAACGCGCATCCCTATGGGCCATCTCCCCTCGTAGCTCCTCCTCCAATTCAAGTAGTTGTTTGCGATGATCCTCGCGAGCCTTGCAAATTTCACTGCTGAGGATCTGTCCAGCGGTGGTATCCTCAACGCGTTTCCCCTCCTCGATCATCTCCCTCTGGATGTGCAGTACCTCCATCACGCTACCCTGGCAATTATTTACCAGTCCGGCGACGATGCTCTGGGCTGATACGGCGGCGTCATGCGCGTTGTGACGGCCATATTCGCAATGACGGACCATACTCGCGTTGAGTTGGATCATGCTGTTGTAGAAAGTCTCAGATTGCCGAAGCTCCCTCTCTCTCGACTCGTGTTGGTCAGTACGGCGCTCTGGCCAGTGTGTCGTAGCAATCATGACGTTGTGATAGTCAGTGAACCCGCACAGAGCTTCGATCATCTTGATGCTTCTCACACCCGAACCTCCCACGCGAGTATCTTCAATAGAGTGAAGAACAATAACCCCATGGATCCGAACTCCGTTCGCGTAGGACGCACCAAGCCATTTACCAAGCACTTTCAAGGTCTCGACATCAGACCTTGTAGTATCGTTGAATCCCGGAGTATCAATGAGATAGACCCTCCGCCCACGCAAATTGCAGTCAAATACGGCAATGTCCTTTGTAGCTTTAGAACATTCAGTGTCAGCCGTACCAGGGCTTTGACTTACAAGGCAGGGAATAAGCGTCAGCACTTACTAGAAATAAGCCCGTGACCAATATGGACGTCTTTGCCGGTGCAATGGGAAATGAAGGAGCTCTTCCCTACACCGGTGTTGCCCATGACGAGGAAGAACAAGTCTGTCGGATTGCCCTTGACAAGGCCAGCAAAAGTCATGAATCGATCAGCCTGATCTAGGACATCTTCCAATGGCCTATCTAGAATATCTGACATGACTGTTTCTAAGCGTTTGTATGCCTTTGATGGTACCAATATGGGGACAAGGCAGCAGGTTGAGGCGTTGTTGGAGATCAAGTCTTCATGCAGTTTTGAAACGACCTTTCGAATGGACTTTCTGCTTACTCATATACATGTTGCCCCATTTGAGCGAGAGAGCACGATTTCTACGCACGCTATACACAGTGCGGGTTCCTTTACAGCAGGGGCTCAGCAGTCAAGGCTCAATGTATTCGCTTCGCCTTGTTTTGTCTAGAAACTGCAAACTCATCTACTTGCGCGCGCGCACATGCATTGCATTGCACAGAGGTTCGTTTGTGCGCTTTGAAATGGTTGCATGAATGCCCGATCTGCCAATGGAGGTTGCAAAGGGAATGGGTTTTCAGCTGGAATCAGCCTCAAATTGGGGCTGTGTGAAACCTCATGGGTACTCACAGAGATAGTCAGCCGCATCTCAGCGGCTACTAGCCTTTTGCCGCCTTGTGTCTTTCCTGATAATCGCCAGCCACCTTCCAGTAATACCAATCAAGCGGCCCCAACTTGTTCGTGCAGCCAATATGCAAGTAGATGTGCACTGCCACATATCAGGCTGCGCATGCAGCCATCACAGAAGTGGACGGCGTTGAGGGGTAAGGACCTTGCGCTGAACGCAGCAGCAGTCGTTCTGTCGCATTATTGAATGTAAGTTTGTCAGGAGGCCGTATTCATACTTGGGGGACGGGTGAGTCGGCAATTAAGGGGCATGGACTCGTTCTAGGCCTGAAGCTGTAGCGTCGGCAGAGACTGTCTGGCCCTTTTAAGTCATCAATTGTTCACCACTGATCGAGCAGAGTCTCTTGTGTAGATTTGCCTCGATCCAGGACAAGATCCGATCACCAAAAACAATGGCTTCCCTCAACGGTACCCAACGTAAGTACGCTGGTGTTCGGTCTCGTCGGGGTCAAGCAGTACGGTATGTATACTCAATGTCCCAGCGAGCGCGTTGCTAATCTAAACTAAGCAATGATGACATTTACATCGCTGTGATGGGCGTCACGGGAGCTGGAAAAAGCACTTTCATCGCAAACTGTACTGGGCAGCAGGTTCAGATTGGTCACAGCTTGAAATCCTGTGAGTGTCGGTCGCTTTCAGGAAACGGCACCAGACGAGACGTTCTGATAGATTCTCAGGCACATCAAGAGTAGAAGCCTATAGCTACAGCATCAGACCAGGCTGCACGGTTCACTTAATTGACACCCCCGGGTTTGACGACACAACACGCACCGACGCCGAGATCCTAAGGCTCATTGCTGCCTGGCTTGCCGATAGCTACAACAGAAACATCCTCTTGCATGGGATCATCTACCTGCATAGAATCCAGGACAACCGAATGACAGGTTCGGCGGCGCGCAACCTGATCCTCTTTCGAAAGCTTTGCGGGGATGATGCCTTGAAAAGAGTCCACCTCGCCACCACAATGTGGGAGCGGATGGAGCTGAAGAAAGGGGAACAGCACGAGAAGGAACTCCTCAACACCAGGGAATTTTGGGGCGGCATGATGGAACACGGCAGTTCGTGCTCACGTTACCACAACAATCCTCAGTCCGCCAAAGCCATTGTGCATGCGATATGTCAGCAAGGCAGACCCTTTGTCACGCAGTTGCAGCGGGAACTTGTCCAGGACAATCTGCCTTTGAGCGAGACAGCTTCTGGTCAGGAACTGAACGCTGAACTTAGGGTTCAGAGAGAGAAGTGGGACAAGGAGAGGCTGGACATGCAGGAGCAGATCAGGCTGGCCAAGGCCGAGGGCGACAAGGGGGCAGAGAGCGTGCTGACGACCGAGTGCAAGATTGCTGAGGAGAAGCTGGAGAGGACTAAGAAGGACATTAAATCGCTAGACATGGGCTGGCGAGACATACTGAAGGAAGTAGCCAAGGGTATTGCGTTCAAGGTACTCCCTTATGGCTCTGTACCAGAAGATTGGGATACTCTTTAGAAAGATCTCCTTTAGTTTGAATGCTATCTATGTAATCTCAACCCAGTCAGTATACCCCCTTCAAAGGATTGACTCGCGTCTAGGGCTCCATCAAAGTCATTGTGAGCGTCTATAAACACTGGATTCGTATTTGCCAGTAGAGCTCGAAGAGGTCGTCTGACCTATTGCGAGATGGGGTTGCTAAGGCCATCGCAGAAGTAGACGGTGGTCAGGGGTAAGAACCTTTCTCTGAACGTAGTAGCAGTCGTTTCGTCGCTTTTTTTTTTTTTTTTTTTTTTTTAACGTAACCTTGTCAGGAGGTGCGAGACTGTAAGCTTCTGCGAGCTCTTTTACCTGAGTGTATACAATTCCGCCAGTCTTTGCGGGCTTTGTTCAGCCAGGAGTAGGTTGTCAGGACAGCGACATTGGAATGATTCAGGTAATTCCGCGCCTAATCTTGTACAAATGAGTAGTCAGGATATTGACTTACCTAGTCCGGGGGTGATATGGATATGGGGCTGGCTACAGAGCTCTAGGCACAGATGTTTTGTACGTTTTCGAACGGGAATCGAGGCTAAGGGTTGTCTCGAGACCATAAGAAGATGAGACATTGGTCGCGTAAGCCGTAGCCAGCTTTGTAGAATACTTGAGGAGTCCGCAATACTAGATAGCTACCCAATATTTTTGACCCCTCGTGTTCTGAAGGTCTCTTGAACAAAGTTTGCGCCAGGGGGATGTAGTCCGACTTCGGCCAGAGGTCTTGTGATGCACTTATAATCTTACGAGACCCCGCGCCGTTTGACCTAGGGTTGATTGCTTCACGTACCTTCTTGCCTGGAGTGCTAGACCCTCTATGACTGAATGCTTGAGTTTTGAGGTTCTCTACTGGCCGTTAGTGGTCAAACGTTGAACTTCAACCCAGGGACTAAAGCCGGTCGCCTAAGTAATCAGACGAATCCCGAAGCACACATCGCTTATTATAGATCCACCTCACGAGCGTGATCCAGGCTGTCTCTCTCAAGTGCTACGTGGTCTCGCTTGTTGGTGAGCTTGTCCGGCCTCGGGTTCAGTGCTTGGGGCTTGCCTCGGCTCTTCGCGCTGGCCCTCTGAACTATGCGTAGTTTGATCTGACGATCAAAGGCTACATGCTCGGTTACGCGCAGAAGGCATTAAGGGGTTTCTCTATGTCCCTTGCCTGCCGCTCGGCAAATGGCAACACCACTTCACGGAAGTTTTATTCGCCACCGTCACTTTTGACGTTCCAGATGCTTAGCCCAGTGGCCTCCGCAACTCCTCTACTACCCAGCCGGTGCTATGTCCTCAGCCTAGAAATGGGGTGTAGCCAAGGGTAAAACGTCATTGTGTGACTATTGTCCGAGACCTCGATTTACTAAAATTCAATAGTTAGTTGTAGAGGAGAATTATTTGCCCAATCACTTGTCGAGAGATTATGGTTTCGCGGTGCCGAGAAGCCGGACAGTGGCGCGCGAAAACACCGAGTCGTCTAGCCGACACCGGCAACACGGTTGCTCCTTGCGCTACAGCCTTTTGGGGCGGAAATCACAGAATAGTGTAAAGTATACGTTGCAGATCCCTATAGATGTGATATTAGTCCAACGTGAACCTGAACGTCATTGCTCAGGGTCCTTACCTTGAGCCAGAGGAATTGACGAGACAGGAAGCGCCAAACGGCAGACATCGGAAGCATCATGCACAGATCATCAGTATTTCTCCGATCTCTTCACTAGTGATGGCTCGTCGCATCGGGGAAGCCTTATTGTTTAACAAGCTGCCGGGGAATTCAGATTGGAATCCTTCCACCACAGACTCTCAGCCTTGTGTCTCTTCTCAGCATCCCACAGACCGCGTCAGTCCCGACGAGGAGTATCATCTCCTTGGAATGACGCACAAGGCTGCTAACATGATCTCATATTCGGTCTGGAGCTGTCGTTTGAACATCTCTCGAGATGCTCCCTAAGGAATACAAAGCTATAAAGGCAAGAGGCAGACCCGATGCCAAGCACATATGTTTCTGAGCATCCAACAGCAATCACAAGAAAGCCTCACATTCAATCTTCACACTTCACTCTGAGCACACACTTGCTTCAAATTCAATATCAACGATGATGGGTCCTCTAAACCACCTCCTCTGCGCCGCCCTGCTCGCGCTTCCAGCTCTCACTGCCCCCTTGGACACTCGTCAGCTGGCTGGCGAGGGCGCCCTCTTCGACTCCATCTTCTCTGACACCGACAACGCTGTTGGGTACACCCTGGAGGACATTGAGAACAACATTGCCAGCGGCCTGGGCGGGCACAACCAGGCCGGCGGCGGTACCGGCGGCGGCAACAACGGCGGTGGCCAGGCTGGCGCCGGGGGTCCGCCCCCGCCCCCCGCGCACGCGCGCAACAAGGCTCGTCAGATGGATAAGATTGCAAACGGGGCGGACAACCTCCTGAACGCGGCTGGGCTTGGCAAGTTGGGTGACTATGTCGGACAGAACGGGGATACCATCGATGGCCAGTTGACCAACGATGCGAGCACCTTGGGCAGTCAGCTGGGACCTGACGAGGAGAGCCTCCTTGAGGGGCTTGGGGAGATGACCCCTTGAGAAGCTCAGGATCGTGTCACACTCAGGCTGTTGAGTCACACTCTTGCTTCAGTTTCTTCGTCGGTGCTTCTTATTGCTTTGATGTTATGCGGTTTGGATGAGCTAATAAGGGATAAAATGCATCACATGTTCATCTGTAGTTGATAGTAAATTAATATCACTTGGTCACTTTTGATTTAATGTCTGACCACTCTATAACTCATCGCTTAGTGCTATCCAATTTTATACCAAAGAAGCCTATCTCAACACGAATCGTTGCAGCACACTAGACTATTTACTTGTCGCTGCTAGCGATTTGAGATCTAAGGATGCTACTTGTAGTACACTCTCTCAACTCTCCGACCTCTTCGTTTTGTCAGATCATCAGCATAGTTCATAAACGCAGGTCTGTAGTCGACTTGAGGATGCCCGGTCCATTGGGCTGTGATGAGTGGACTTTCGTGGATGTACTGCCATGTCAGTCCCGAAATTGAGAGACGGGTCAGCTGAGATTTATCGTTGGGTGCACAAAATTCATTCACACAGCCGTTTAGTCTTCCAAATGGCAACAAACTGATCATCTTACGGGTTGCTAGTTAAAGTTTATATTTCACAACATTCGGTGTAGCAGTCACATACGACCATACCTAGTAGAAAATACGGGGTCCCGTCCGCTCCCCCATAGTCAAGCTGCTAAGGGGCTGATT